>VZTM01032883.1:243843-257660 GCA_013400555.1 Jacana jacana
AAATCCAATGCTTTGTGTTTGCCACCAGGATGATTGTTTTATTTTACTTATTTAGGGGCTGTGGAGCGAAGGGTGAGCTCCCGCTGGGCCAGGCGCACCTGCAGGCTCTGGGGCTGGCTGCCGGCAGAGAGATGCTCAGCCCTCGGGCGCCGCTCCAGCTCGCAGCAGCTGAGCAAAGCACACACCCTCGCCTCCAGCTGAAGACCTGCACCTATGGATTTCCTTTCCCAGGGGGAAAAAAAGTAAAAATAAAACAAAATAATAACTAAATAAATAAAACCCCAACAACAAAAAAAGAGAGAGAATAATCACATTTTAAATTACTCCCTGCTCTTTGTGACTTAGCAGAATAAAGCCCAAGTGACGCTTGATGACCCTGACACACAGAGCCCTTTTAATAGCACAGAGACAACACCAAATTCAGGCACTATCGCACACTACAGCATCCACTGTGCCTCCACTGCCGTTGCCAGGAGCTGGGCATCACCCACTCCCATCCCCATCATCCCACTGGGAGTGACACCAACAGTCCTGAAACCTCAGCCCTTAGGGACAGCACACACAACTCAGCACAAGCTGCAAAGGGCTTTGCACTGAGGACCTAAGCAAAGGCTGAACAGCCAAGCAGTCACCCTCAATTCAACCCCCCACACACCCCAAACTGAGCATCCCTCAACCATTTCCATCAGAGACCACTGTAGAAGCACATGCAGACAAGCCATCCTAGCAAAGGGCAGCTCCAGAGTGTGCTGGGTGGAGGGAGGGATCATCTGAGACAGACTAATCTCAGCTCAAAATCTGGGGCAGAGAGGGTGCTGGCTGGCTGGCTGACACGCAAATTAATATTTATAATTAAGTGGAAAGGCCCCTGAAGGCTTGCACTGCCACCTGACTCTATGAGGGAGACTACTTCATAATTAATACACTGGTCAAACAGCTCACAGAAAGTAAGTTACCTGATGAATTTTCCCCATTCTTGCCCTTTTCTGCAAGTGAATCAACCTCTCCTCTCTCTGCAGACAGTATCACAAGTAGCAGGATGGACCCTAGGCCCTCAGGTCCAAGCCCTGTCTGAGGCAGGGCCAGCAGGATCGGGCTGTCCAGCCCGAGGATGTCCCAGCAGAGTGCAGTGGTCCTGCTTAGGGGTTGCCAAGGGACCAGGTCCAAGTCCTGCCTTTGGCACAGTTCAGAGCAACCTTAAAGTCTCCATTATCTTTGCTTTCTCTTTCTAGGTTTTGGGGCTGCGACACAAGTGGATTGCAATACTGCAAAGCTGCTGATCCTGTCTTTCTTGGCAGCTTTGAGAGCCCTGAACTGGGCACCAAGAACTCCTTGCAAGGTGTGATAACGGTGAACACACAGTATACCTTCACCAGCCTTCAGTCTGGGGGAAATTAAATGATCCCCCAAGGTCACTTCTTCCTGGAGAAGCCCACAAGATTTTGTGCATAGAGGGAGCATCCCTCTACACCCCATGAGCTGGCCAAACCCCAGGCCTCCTTTCTCCCTCCAGCCCCTGCAATGTCTCTCGATAGAGGCAGGATTTAGCAGGGCAAGAAGATGTTGGTGAAACTGTTTCTACAAATAGAACCTGATGGAAACCTAAAGTCTTTGCCAGGAGGCTGGAGAGGCAGACCTGCAAACTGAAACACAGCACAGGCAACCAAGTACCATAGCAAGAGCTGTCTGAACTCCTGCCAAAGGAGAGGTCCAAGGTCCCAGGCATATTTACCCAAGCTGAGGTGATGCCACCTCCCCGTGTCAGAATGTGGTAGAAAATAAACCCTCTCCCCCTTCCCTCAAGCCAGGCTTTTAACCCACAAACCTCTCTGCTGGAGTGAGGTGCATGGTAGCACAAAGAAATGGCACATGGGGACTTCACAGCTTGGCCCAAGGCTTTACCCCGGGGAGGATGAGGGCTTCACTCTGGTCTGGGAGCTCTGCAAGGGTGTCAGGGCTGTGGAAGGAGCTCTTGAGGACCATACGGGGTAGAGAGGTGCCTGGGAGGGGATGTGATGCCAATGCCCCCAGGGATGAGCAGCCAGGTGGGAGGAACTGACGCACTTCACAGTGCAGCGGCTGTGGGAAACCAGCCGCGCAGGAAGAGGAGCTGGGAAGAACGGGGCAAAGCCACTGAGCAGCCCCGGGACTGGATCCTGCACCCAGAGAAGGCAGGATGCCTGTCTCCCTCAAAGCCAAAGCTCTGGGTCTGCTTTTTCAGGGGTCACCCACGTCCTGGCACCACCTGTACCCCACGGCGCAAAGACTTTTCCTTCATCTATCCTACCCCCTTGCCAGGCTGGGGAAACGGTGCTGCCCTTTGTGAAAGGTGCCGATGTCAGGCACGTCCCATCGCCGTGGCATATGGTACATGAATCATTCACAAAGCTGAGGAATTAATTATTCATCCAAACGAAAGACCAAACACTTTACTAATTGTCCGGGAAGGAAAGGGCTGGGAAGCGGGTGGGAGATGGGGCAGACAACAGGTTGGAGACTGGCACCATTTCTGAAAAGAAAGGAAGAGGGGAAAAATGTCTTGTACGGTGTGATCAAAGCATTGCTCCACTTTTGGACTTGGGGCTGTCTCTATACTGGTTTACCCTATAGGACAACACTCCTTGCAATGGTACAGGCTCGAGCAAAATAATCCCGTTGGGGTGCTGCACTTGTGCTCTGATTTAACGCTTGTTCTCCAAGCCTTTTACCCGCTCCCCCAGACTTCCTTGCCTGGAGGTGCACTATACTCACTTGGTTAGGAAATGGCGGGTGTCTGTGCTGTGACAAGAGTCTGTTCCCAGCCCGGGTGTGCACATGCATGGTGCACACACATGCACCTGAGTGCTCTTAAACATGCACAGAGTGCAGGGACACTGCAGAGTGCCGGCATCCCACAAGGAGATGAAGCACATGAATATGCCTGCAGAGAGCTTCTACCAGCTCCCAATCAAGGTCTCACCTCTCTCCATCTCTGGACCTCTCAGACCAAACAGACCAGCTAAGACACGCAGAACTTGCATTGTGTGGAGTGCACTGAATGCCAGAAAGCAAAGCACCCTCCATAGGTTATACCAGGGGAATTGCAAAAAGAGCACAGGGCACTTTCCAGGACTGTCATCCCAAAATCCAGGCAGCACCACACTGAGCAACCATCTGCCTTCCTCATCCCCATGCCCACATTGCAATCCTGCAGCAAAGAGGAAAGCAGCCTTCTAGGAACCACTCTCTCCTGCTTCACCCCAGCCACAGCTGAAAAACAGGGCACAAGACTGCGGAGGATTTCACCACGAGGTCAGAGGGACAGGCTTGTGACTGCCACTGGCCTTTGAGGGGAGAGGACTTGGGTTTTCAGGCCAGCTGTCTGGGCTTGGAATGCCAGGCTTTCCTCCACCGGCACAGGGTGGTGTCCCTCCGGTTGGCTCCGGGTTTGCTAAAGGCATGGCAGGCACCACCAGCAATCCTTCATTCCTGCCTTCCCTTGGCCATGCTCCACCCCACAAAATCCCTTAATGAAAACCACAGTGCCCAAGGGCTTCACAAAAGGCATCCAGGTGTAGAGGCTGTTATTAAAACTTCCAAAAAACCCTGACGCCAGCTCTTCCTTTTAGTGACCCCAGTGTATTTACCCTGGGTTTATAGCAGCTGCTTCCCTGGCTCCTGAGCAGCACAGCTTCACAAGGGCCTTTTGATTTCCATTTGGATTTTTTCCCGTTGTTAGAAGTGTTTCCCCACCCCTTCACCTCTCATATAACGTGTTATTGTATTACCACTGCAACTGCTATAAAAAAAGCCAGCTCAGTGCTATGATGCTCAGGCTTTGGAGTGTGTGAAGCACACACCCACCTGGATATTTTCGGAGGGAGTTTAACCCTTCTTTTTCCATGAGCTCCTTCAAATACAACGTTGAACAAGGCAGGCTGGTGTAGGGTCCTTGTTCTCTTTTCATTATGCTAACAGCACCCAGGGAGCACTGAGCTGATGCTACAGTTGTTGATGGCTGAAGGTCCTTCAACCTCTCCCTCTTGAGGCCACCAATTAAGAAGTCATCAAGGTCTCACTGCCCCTTCTGACCACTTCTGAGCAGTTTTCCCCTTTTTGGTTCAGGACATGCAACATCAAGCAGGGGACAAGTCCCCCTTCAGTGCCTAGCCAGCTTTGCTTCATGTATGGGCAAGGTGAAGATCCCCAAGCCCCAGGCAAAACACAGACACTCCCTTCCCCAGCTCTGCCTCAGAACCAATGAAGGTATTTTATGCACTTTTTCAGATAAGAAATATTTTTAGCTGGGGGAGAACAGGCTGTTTTTTTCAGGCAGCAATGATGATTTGGAAACCACAGGTTATAAACAGAGCAGGTTTACAAATGTGACTATTAGTTCCCCAGTGGAAGCTTTAGCATCAGGGAGTTTTACGTAGGTGTTGATTTCCACCGAGATGAAAAAATCTGGATTTATTGACATAAGAAGCAAACACCAGTTGAACCCAAGTCAGTGCCATCCATTCCTGCACAGGTTCCAGGAGACCACTCATGGTAGCAGCCCCTCATTAGGCTAATTTACACCAGGAAAAGCATGCACAGGAAATCCTGCAGCTTATGGAAACCCAAATGCCATGCTGTCACCTTTCCCACTGAACACCTGGCAAAAAAAGTAAGTCCAGAAAGGAAAAGTATTACCCTGTGTCACCCTCAGAGGGACAAGGGACAGCCAGTGTGATGCCTGGTCACTCTAGGTTAATCAGGGATGGATCCTGGGGTGACTTCTCACATGGATATCCTTTCCAGTCCATCTTCATGGGATGCATCAGCATGCCAAAACTGTCAGCATTCCAAACCAGTCAGCACATCCCAAGGTGAACACTACCCTGCACCTCTGATGCTCACAATATCCACCAGAACCATTGCCTCTTGCTAAGTCATGATCATAGAATCATTTTGGTTGGAAAAGACACTTGGGATCATCTAATCCAACCATCTGCCCTACTCTACAAGTTCTCCCCTACACCATATCTAATCAAGTCTTAAACACAGTCAGAGATGGTGACTCCACCACCTACCTGGGCAGTTGATTCCAGTGACTGACCACTCCTTCTGAGAAGAATTCTTTCCTAATATCAAGTCTAAACCTACCCTGCTGCAGCTTGCAGCCATTCCCACTCATTCTATCGCTAATTACCTGTGAGAAGAGACCAGCACCAACCTCTCTACAATGCCCTTTCAAGCAGTTGTAGAGAGGGATGAGGTCTCCCCTCAGCCTCCTATTCTGCAAACTGAACAGTCCCAGCTCCTTCAATAGCTCTTCACAAGATTTATTCTCGAGACCCTTCACCAGCTCTGTTGCTCTCCTCTGCACCCGCTCCAGCACCTCAATGTCTCTCTTGTGTTGAGGTGCCCAGAACTGGACACAATACTCAAGGTGCGGCCTCACCAGTACTGAGTACAGGGGGACAATCGCTTCCCTACTTCTGCTGGTCACACAATTTTTTATGCAAGCCAGGATGCCATTGGCCTTCTTGGCCACCTGGGCACACTGCTGGCTCATGTTCAGCCGCCTGTCGACCAGCATCCCCAGGTCCTTTTCTGCCAGGCAGCTCTCCAGCCACACTGCCCCAAGCCTTTAGTGATGTATGGGGTTGTTGTGGCCCAAGTGCAGGACCTGGCACTTGGCCTCGTTGAAGACCATGATGAGATCCCAATGTCCGTTAACTCTTCCAGCCTCAACAGTCTCCATCTAGACACTCACCTATTAATCGAGCATAAAGTTTTAGCCCTCAAAGATAATCCTGAACCTGCCGGTCACCCGCACACATCCCCCGTGCAGACTTCACCACCCGCCTTACGCAACCAGCACAGCATGAACTGCCAAGTGCAAACCCCCTCCCGCAAGCTGTTTGCGAGTCATTTGCCAGCCGAGGATTATTTGCTGACGGAATTTGCCAATAATTCAGCAGATCAAACAGGCAAGAGTTTCTTACAAGGGAGGCACAACCATGGCGCCGAAGAACAGCGGCTTTGTCAGCACCACACTGCAAAAGCAGGAGCTGAACAGCACAGAGGAGCCCATGACCTGCTCCAGCTGTTTCCCCAGTGACCTGATCATCCCCAAAACTGCTCCAGGATGAAAAACTGTGGGCTGCCTCCTCCACCTATCATACAATAGAATTCACCCCGAAAGCCTAGTGAGCTCATGCCAGCAGGTGCTGGGGTAAAGCTGTCAGATATCCAGGCGTTTCTTAAAGAGGGTTTCACCCTGCTGGAGCAAACGTCAGGGTAGAAGAAAAAAATAAAAAGTGAAGCAGACCCTGGAGGGCTGTGCCCTGTAACCGGTGGTGTCAGAGGGACCCGGGCACCTCCCAGCAGCGTGGCTGGCGTGGCACTTACAGCCCTTCATGGACAATTGATTCCCTGGCACAGGGCCCGGCGCGGCGCAGCACTGAAAGGAGCTGGCGAGGCTTTTGCAAGTGAGTAATTGCCAAGCGCTGACTCAGCACCGACTCAGTTACAGTCAGCTCACCCGAGGCCGCTGGGAGGGCAAGGAGAAGTCTGCGGCGAATTCCCCCTCCCAGCCCAGTGCTTCCCCTTGGCCCTGGCCCCAAAGGATGTCCAGGACAGGAGATGGGCAATGGACATTTCCCAGCCACCCACCCGCTTTCTGGACATTCGGCCTAGTACTGCAGCTGCACAGTGAGGCTGAGACACCCCCTCTTGTTGCAACCAGGGGTGACACATGTCCCATGCCATCCCCAGAGATGTAACTACCTTTGCCCAGCCCAGAAGCTGTTCCCAGCTGCTCTCTCTGGAGCAGCAAGCCCACCTGGTTACACAGTCCTCCCCTGAGAGTCACTTTGCAGACACAGAAGATCCAGCAGCATCCCATGTGATGGTTGCACTGCCTACAGACAGCCTGTTCGCTGTCCACTGAGAAATATCACACCACCACCAGCACATTGAGACACCTTGTTTTCACAGGCAGAGATGGCCCCACTCCCCAGTGAGACCATCCATGTCCATATTGGACAAAGGGAGTCAAAACATTCCCAGCTGTGTTCTCCTCAAGCCTTCTCTCAAGCACAGTCCCAACCAGCACCTCTCCATCATGGACAAGCAGCATCCATCGCCACATCCCTGGAAGCACCAGGCACACCACCCCCCTTTCTCCTTCCAACACCTAAATGTGTGTCATGTTCCACATGGCACCACCACCCTGTAAGCCAAGAGACAGGGCTACGCAGCAAGCAATTTGAGAGAGATTCTAGGTGTCTTGCCTAGCTCCCATGCCTCATTTTCCCAGCCAGACCTGCAGCAGTAGAGCTCATTAAGCACTTAGAGACCCACAGACACCACATGTTTCTACACATCAAATCAGCTCTTCTGAACACGACATTTCCATTGGCATGCAAAAGCCAATGACCATAATCTGGGCACCCCTTCCTTGGGACTCTTTGGTGGCTGCAGACACCCATCTGACCACCACACAGCAAGGGGTCAGGAGGTCACCATAGGAGGCTTCTGCTAAAACTGACGGCCACCATTGGCTAGCACTTGCCAAAATATCCCTGTTCATTTCTATGTCACCAGCACAGCCCATCACACAGCAAGCAGCACTCAAATCTGGGCCATGTCCTCAGCAGTTGACTCCACCAGTGACATAACCCGCACCTGTGAAGCTCTGTGCACTACCACCCACAGCATCACGGCTGCACACTGGGATGCTGAGTGAGCATCACCTGGGAACATGGACCCACCTGGATCTCATTCCCAAACCCCCAGCACCAAGCCAAAGCTAGAAAGTACTTGGGAAGGCAAGAGGAGAAGAGATTTTTTTTCCCTCCTCATATAGGGTTTGACCCTCGTAGATCATGTCCAGTTGCTTTGCTTATCAGACCATGCTCCTACTTTGTCCTCACCTAACCCCATGCCTAGATGGGTAACAGATGCCAGGCCATGAGATGAGGAAATCTAGACATGATGTCTTCAGAGCCAGACATCCTCACCTCATGGGGAACATTGTCTCACCATCAGCAGCCCCTAGCAAAGCCAACACAGGAGCTTCCAGTGTGGAGAACCATTCTCCCCTCCCACAGGATGAAGAAACACCACCAACAACAGCAAACCAGGGCTTTATGTCCCTCGAGTGGAACCTATGTCCATGCTGGGACTAGCCGCCATGCCCAGCTGCCCAACACTGCCAACAGCTTCACACCACCTGACTCACCCACTGAGGACCACAATGAAGTCCATGACGTTCCAGCCATTGCGCAGGTATGAACCCTTGTGGAAAACAAATCCCAGAGCCACAATCTTAATCCCAGCCTCGAAGCAGAAAATCCCGATGAAGTAGGGCTCCGTCTTCTCCTGACAGGGGGGAATTGGTGACATGGTCAGAAGGGGAGGATGGAGATGGAGAAATCACAACACCAGACATTTCACATTGACCTAACTGACATCCCATTCCACCTTCCCCAGCCTCATCCATCCCTTTTGGGAGCTTTCCCCACCATTTTTCAGCCAGCATTAACCCTGAAAACAAGAAGTGGGGGCTACAACCCACTCAGGTTGCCCAGTCCCTCTTCCCTACCCCATTTTTAAGGGACTTAAACTTTCAGTAACCCTTTCGAGGAAGGCAGAGTATGTGACAGCAATCCCAGGAAGGCAGGAGGGACTGATTCCAGAGGAAATCTCTTACCCTACCCCCTAAAACCAGCAGAAATTGGCTGGTAGGATAGGGTGGCTCCCCTCAGCTTGTGCACCCACTCACCCACCAGAACCCCTGCCAGAGGGTGGAGAGCAATGGATGCAGGGTACTTACTAATCTCCGTGACATGGGTGTCTTGTCGTCCTCAGGGAGGTGCTGCTCAAGGGCGAGCACGATGCAGTTGGCAATGATGGTTGCCAGGATCATGTACTCAAAGGGAGTGGAGGGGAGTTAAGGAGCAAAGGAGAAGTGGTTGACGTCCCCCAACCTGCCAGCCCATCCCTGCCCACCGCTTGTTTCACCTGCTCATTAGCCACCACCACTGCTTTTCCCACAGGAAAGTGCACACATGGAGCCCAGTTTTTACCTCCTGCTGCCTCCAGGCAGGAGGGTGAAGTCCACCAAGTACTGTTGGAAATGAAAGGCGTGACAAGAACTGAGAGCTCCCGGGACCTTCCTCACTAGAGACCTGCTGAGCACCATCACCTCCTTCCTAAGTCAATGAGACATTTAACCAACAGCCTTTGCTCAGCTGTAAACTCTCTTAGGAGAGTGATACTGCTAATGGTGGAACCTAGAATACAGACACAAGTATGAAGATGGACAACCAGGCTCTGTCCAGGTTGGTATTCATCTGGAAAAGTGCTTGGCATGGTCCCCCCACGGTGGAGGGTGTCAGAGGCTAGCAGCATCCCCAGTCCTAAAGCAACCCTGTGGGGAAGGATGACCTGTCTGGTCCAAGGAGGATGGGATAGCCCTGGCAGGTCCTGGGATTCTGACCTGGATCAGCCCACTCTATGCCCTGCCTTGGCAAGGTGCATGTGCCCTAGGAACCGACAGTCTCTTGCCGAGCACCTTGCAGGTGCTGGGAGCTCCACAGTGCCAGGCTGAGCATTCACAGCTCAAGACACTGATGGTGCCTGTAGTTGAGCTCCAGTTCAGGCAGGGTTGAAATTCCCTACAGAGTCATCCCAGCTCAGCCATGCTTTGGTGAGGCCCTGAGGGGTAGGCGCACCTTATCAACAGAATCCAGTTGGACCCTTACAAGTATCTGAAATCCTACAGCCATGTCTAGGGCTTGCACACCCTTCTGCAGGAGCAACCCCACACCAGGACAAGTGGCAGCAGATCCTGGCATCCGAGGACCTGAGTGAGTGGGGAAGGGAGGCAGAGGAAAGGGCAGGCTGATGCCCAGGAAAGCACCCCAGAAAGTCTGCTCCCTCTTGCCTTTTGATTCACAGGGTCTGCCAGGACTCAGGTGGGGGTGCAGATTTCCCTTTTTCTTCCTGGCCTACTGCCAGGCCCTGAAAACAAACGTCACTTCCAAATGACAGGATGGCCACATCTTTCCAACTACTGATCCATCTTTACCACATCATTGCAATAAAAGCCTTATTGTCCTCAAAACCAAATTGAGGTGAGATTCATCAGTAGGCAGCACACCCCCTTCTCCACTCCCTCCATGCCAAAAATCTACAGCTATACTCCTGTCACCACTGGCATCAGCAGCCACCCTTGGAAAGGACTGCTGCCTTTCCAAGGTGTATGCCTATGGAAAGGGGACCTAAACCCACCTGAGATAGATTTGCCCATAAAGAAATCATCCATGCTCCTGCTGTCCCAAGCCAGCCCAGGGACCAGCACTCTGGCTGAGCCCTTCTATACCACACTGGGCTTCTCCAGACTCAGTGGTTTCAGGTTCGCACCACTCAGGCCAGGAGGCCAAGCACCCATGCCATCAGCCCTGGGAAAAGGGATGATTTTCTCTTTTGCACCTTCCGCTTTTGGCCAACAAAGGCACCGGCTACAGCAAGATGCTTTAAACCAGTGGCTCTGAGCCCATGGGAGAGAGAAGACATCCTAGTGTGAGCCATGAGCATGGGAAAGTGGAAGCCATGAATTAACACCGGTGGCACGTGGCAAAGTGGGAGTGGGACTGGGCATCAGAGCAGGTCCCCAGCGAGCTGGCCAGGAGGGGCAGCCAAGACGAACCTGCAGGAGCTGGGATGTATATAGCCCAGTAGGGAGAAAAGCCAGGAAAGATTCAGCCAAGGCATTTAAAAGGCCACTCAGTGAAATTAATGGTTGCTAAGTTAAAGGAAAACCAAGAGAGACTGCTGCAGAGCTCATTGCTGTGGGCTCAGACCTCAGTGCCAGCTGGGCACAAATAGTGAGCAGCTCCTCGTGCTTGGGGGGAGGCCAGACCCCAAAAGTTTTCATCTGAGGCTTCATACAAGTGAGTATTTCATTGCACAGCTCCTGCAAAAGCCACATACTTTCTCTGCTTCCCACCTCTGGCCGCACACTTCAGCTAATACACAGACTGCGGCACTTGGCCCTGAGCCATCCGCCTATTTGGGGTCTTTTGTTTCATTTTCCTGAAAGTCTGGGAGCAATTAGCACAGGCTTAAAAGAAAACAGTGCGTTAGCAGGGCGGTGCAGCCAGCTCCCCAGGCACCAGGCACATTTGCCTAGATGAGAAGTGTGGGAACAGCGCATTGAGTCGTCTCTCCGCTCCGGCATGGCTAACCCTGCTGAGCATCCCGCGCTCCTCCTCACCACGCCAAGCATTTAGCACTGCCTCCTCCCTCCTGCGGCCACTAGTCCCAGGGGGGAAACACCCAGGAAGGAAATTTTCCAAATTTTCCAAAGTTAGTAGTGTGGAAGCCCTGCCCAGCAGTGGCTGAAGGGCTCATGACACCCTCTAATGGCCCGGTTTGCCCCTGTATTTCCTTGCTGGCTCCAACATCTGGCTCAATTGCATAAGGACAGTGCACATCTGTCACAGCCCTAGCAGGGGACTGCATCCCTGCTACACCTCTGGCAAGCACATGGCATGTGGGTCAGCAGATACTAAGTCTAAAAGAAACAGGGCAATCACTGCCCTAAGCAGTGACCTAGGCATGAGGTGACACTCCAAACCCCACTGGCCCAGTTTTCTTAGGACTCAACCCTGGGTTATCACATCCGGAGCTGGGTGAGAACTCCAAGGCAACAAGCGTGTGGAAACAAGCCCCTGTAAGCTCCAGCTGTGACAGGTTTTGAGAGGCCATGGGTAAGAAAACCCTTCCCAAGGGACAGCAGGAACATCTGGCTGAACTGGGGGAAACTTTATCCACACGTTTGACTTCTGCCAAGCAAATGTATACTCCCAGGTCAGGGCTGGAGCCCACTGGACAATGCTCTGCCACTCCTTTGTTTCCTCTCTCATTAGATGTTTAATTACACAGCCTTCTAGCCACCCAAAAAGCAGAGTAACACTCGCCTCCCTCCAAGCCCAGTAACAAAAGCCCATCTCCCTCTAGTCTTCTCCTCCTCCTTTGTCTGGCTTCTCCTGGAGGATCATTAGGGAGTTGATAAAAATAGGTTTTCTTATTGATTTATCTCCTTTACCCAATGCTCTCTCCCCTGCACCGTTGAGTTGTTTCCTTAGCAACTCGGCCGATCCCAGAGCACGCCACACCTGCAGCTCCACTCTTCTGTCCCAGTGCATTTGAGGTGGAGAAGGTGCCTCCAGGCCATGCAGGCACCCCCTCCAGACCCATGCCCCAGCCCACCCAGACTAGTCACTGCAGGCTAACCCCATGCCTGGAGCTGGAGCTCCTTGGCAGGTCTGGCAGAACAAGGCAGGAAGCACCACCCAGCCACTGGCGATTCCACTGGTGTCCAGCTGTGACTCCCCTCTTCACCTCACTCCCTCCCCAGCTGGGAGCCAAAACCAGCCCACTCAGAACTTCTATATTGCTGCAGCAGGGATAGTGCCCAGCACTAAGCCCTGAAGATGGATTCATGGTGCTGATGGCACATTGATGCAACCTCCCTGAGAGGCTGCATGCAAGACAAATCCCTCCCTGGATCTCCATCTTTCCAATTCGGTGACTGTGTATACTCCTTGCTGCTGAGGCAGATGGGGAAGAAGCAGAAGAGCCAGAGGAGTGAGGCCACTTAGGCATCTCCAAAAGGGCTCTTGAAAAAGCCTGCCTCAGATGTGAAGC
Organism: Jacana jacana; assembly: GCA_013400555.1. Lineage (NCBI taxonomy): Eukaryota > Metazoa > Chordata > Aves > Charadriiformes > Jacanidae > Jacana > Jacana jacana. Next base: position 256,531 of record VZTM01032883.1, read on the forward strand.
CTACCTCAGAGACCCAACAAGAAGACCAGGAATGATTTAACCTCTTTCCCTGTCTGTATCACACAGCACAGCCCACAACATCTCCTAGACACTTAAGTCTCCATTTCTCACCACTCCCAAGGCTTCCCTCAGGACCTACTGCACTGAGGGGCTTTCCCTGCTTGCCAGGTCTCAATCAGAGGGAACTTCAGCTCCTGCATCTGTGGACTTAATCTGGCTGGTCCCAACCCCACCATTGATGCCTGCCCCCTCACACACACACACACAACCTGCCCCTGACCTTCCCACACTCCATTCACCCAAGGCACAACAGGAACAAAGACCCACCTTCTCAACATCCCATTGATGCCCCAACCCTCCTCTCAGGTCTGTACCCCAGCAGGAAAGTGAGCACCTCCTCTCCAAGGCTGCTTTCCAAGAGAAGCCCAAAATGCCAAATGGGGTAAAAACCAAATGGAGAGAAGTCCTACTTCAGCTCTGGGGTTCCCCAGCCCTACAGCACTTGCTTGGCTTGTCTGCTATGAAAGGATCTTCCCCCAGTACACATGGCTATCAAACGGCTGCAGAGCCACAGCCCCTCACAGCTGTCTCTACCCCTGCACTCCACCATCCAGAGCTCCCAGTCCATCCATGCTTTGCTGGGGTTGACAGAAAATGATGTCCAGAGGGACAAGGTGCCAAAAGATCCCCAAATGCCACGCTTTGGATGTGAGCCAGCTCCTGAGTGCCCGTTACGCACAGCAAAATGGGCTGAGGAGAACGAGCGTGGGCTCAGAGCTGTGCTTGTATCTCTGTGCAGCTCACAGGGAGCACCCGGGCAAGGTGCTCAGCCTGCCTAAATCTCACTACGCTGACCTGCCTCAACTGGGGACACTCTGCTTGCTATAGATAGCATAGATATTGCTGCTTTTGACTCCAAAACGTGGCAGCCTGGTCTCCTTCAGGGGTTTAACTGAAGGCAGTATCATCCAGGAGCCAGTTGGGGCAGAGCTGCCTACGCTGCTGCCACTCCCGTAGGGATGCGGGGTGCCTGCCTGCCACGTGGAAACAGCTCCAGAGAGAAGCGTCTCCTTCTCCCCCACCTCACCCTGCTCTTAAAAACTGGAAATCAAATCTCTTTCCTTTTTTTT
>VZTM01032885.1:0-17288 GCA_013400555.1 Jacana jacana
TGTATTTAAACACTTCAATAAATTGCTCCAGAACCACTACTGGCTAAACCAGTAAAAAATTGTATGCTCATGTACCTTTGTTCCTCTCCCCTTGCATCTGCTCTGCTTCCAATATTTATATTAGCACCTCTACTCTTACGGAGGAGGACAAAATTATTTCTCAATGTTCAATTTGAAAAGCTTTGCAAAAGCAACTTTGCATCTTGCTCTTTCAAATCTCTGAAAACCTCGTGACTCTTCCAAGTCTCCAATTTATCTGTGCTCTTCTTGGCTGTGTGGACTCAAGACCTTCGGTTCTATCGATATCAATACTAAGCTGCTGCTTCCATTCGGTATTTCGGAACGCGTGAACACGCATCTATGTATGACAAACCCAGAGAGCACACAGCCATAGATCACATTAGTCCTTTGGCCTCCTGATTACACTGGGAAGACACAATATCTTGGTTTGACTTAAGCCAAAATGAGAATTAGGTCTTCCCTTTGGTAAAATAATTTAAATGAACTAGTCATAAGCTGAGTTATGAGGTAATGTTCTGTTGTCAGTCTACTTTGCTAAAAAACCTACATGTGATGTTCCTGCAATATGTGATAGAAAAAGGACTGGAAGTTGACACAACTGCATCCCGGTATCTGCCAGCTCACACTGGGTAACACCAGCACATACAATGAGAAGATACTTACCCATGGAAGGGCTTCCCAGAATTGTGATTTTGGAGTGTCCCACCTGCAAACCCTTTTCGCAAATGTTTTGGATCTGAAAAGAACAGACTTTTTTAAAACCAATTCTATCAGGAAAGTCAAAATATGAACAGAATAATGAGAAACAACAATTACAAAATTTTGATTGAGCTAAAGAAGAGGAAAAAAAAGCAAACCACCAACAAGACCTTACAAACAAAACCACCAGGGCAAGACTAGCCTAAATTGCTATATAAACTGTTAAACTGTTCAAGTCTAACTCTCAGTATGAAGCAGTTACAGACTCACCCGTATCTTAAAAAAAAACCCAGCAACAGGCTCCCTATACCTTAAACACACTTTACAAATATTACCCACTTTTAATAAACAAAGCCGAAGTAAACCTGCCAAATGATTGAATAGTTAAGAAATCCTGCTCTGTAACGGCAGGAAAAGCACAGAAATTCCCTTTCCATCACTTTCATAAAAAACAAATGATCAAGGAGGATACACAGAAGAGAAGTTCCATTTTCTAATATTACAGGTAACCTTCTTCTATAAGGTAACCTCTTCTTGACTCAAAACACAAACAAAACCAAACCAAACCAAACCAAAAAAACCCTTGAAAACCAAGAAAACCCAGTTGCCATGAAAACTTGTGACATTGCTTTTTCACTAAAGAAACCCCAAACCACAAAACAAATAAAAACCCACGTGCCATCCAGAAAAGCCTATCCTTTTGTTTATAAAACAGAGCCTAAACCAGAGGAGCTACTTTACAGAGACATGTCAATAGAGCACATCAAATAGCAGGAATATAGGATTTTAACATAAATAATAATCATAATATCATAACTCTCTCCCATCCTTCTACACTTTCCAGTGCTGAATTTTGCAAAAATAATCCACAGATTAAGAAGCGTGTCAATAAAAGCACTTGGTTTAAAAAAGAAACAAAACCAACCCAAAACCTCTTCATCGAGACAGAAAGAAGACAAGACATTTTATATAGTTTTGTTTTCTTACCTGAGGTCGATCAACCATCAGAAATGCATAGCTTTCAGAAAGCTCTTTTTCCAGGCGACCATCAAATTTCAGCTCTCTGCGTTTCTCTGTGAACTGTTATTACAGAACATTCTAAACTCGTGCAGACCCATTACTGCTGTCACGTTCAAGTGTCAGCCTTTCAAGGCCTCACCTATGTCACTAGATCCAAGTGCACAGAAATAATCAAAAGATAATCTGAATAGGGTTACAGTATGCTAAAATTAAATTTCAACAATGTTATACCACTGGGAAATACCATTGGCTTAAGCTGCCCAGAGACTTCTTTGGTTTTTTTGAGGAAGTGGAACTCTTCAAACAAACCTGTGCAGTAATGTTCTCGTGTTACCTTTGCAACATAACTATCTGGAAGCATCTAGCCCAATGCCTTCTGTGTCATCTTTGAAATTACAGAAATGTGCCTTGTTCTCCTTTTAGGAGACAGACCATTATCTTTTACTTTATGCATGTACTTTTTGAGCTGCACCTCACTGGTACTGAGGTGGTTTTCATCAGCTTCTTAGCTGTAACCATAAATGTTACAGTAGTGAAAAACCAAAGAAAACCAAACCACCTTCAGAGTTTACCTTATAATTCAAGACAGTAATTACCACAAAACAATTATATAATCTATTACTCTCTACACAAAGCTTTTGGCATTGCCACTGACAACTTATTTCATAATTATGGAAGAGGCTGGATTTAAGAGACATCAGATAAAGCACAGCAGAAGTGCTTCAACTGATCTGCTTCACCTACTAGTCCAAGTAATCAACTCTGAGGTATTTCTTGAAGTCATCATTACATGTCTATGTAAACTTTGTATCAGAAACATTTTTTAATCTTAAGTTTCACAGGAAGCATCAGGCCTTTCAAATGAGACACTACAGCATCCTTCCAGGTTATTAAAAATACATTAGAATTAAGAAAAATTTTGAAAACTAAAAATGCACAGAGGCAAGTAGTACCAAATACTTTTTTTTTTTTTTTACTGTAGTCTTTTCTGAGAATCTGGCAAGCCAGATTTTATGTCTACGGATAAAACTGCCTGAAAAATAGATGCTGATGTGAGTTTGCATTATCAAGTAGAAAATAATCCCCCGGTCTTTGCCTCTAGTCTCAGAGAAAACATTAAACTTCATTTGACTGGTACCTTACTCATAAAGAGAAGCCAAAAATGTACTCACTTCCTTTTCCAACAGTTCACTATGAACTAAGCTGGCTCTCTTGTAATGAAAATTGGACCCTGAACTGGGTTCCAAGTAAGATGAATGCAGAATCTTCACAACATCCTCAAATTCTCGAGAGCCCACAGCTACTGGCTGAAATAGTGCTATAAAAGAAAATAAATACAATTTTTCAGTTCATTGACAGCTTATGCATAATAGACAAACGGTCCATGATACAATTTAGAATAAAAATATGTAAAATATTGCAAAAGGATGAAAATTAGGCTAGAAAGCCTAAGTTAAAGTTGCCTAGAATCACAGCATCTTAAAAAAACAAAATCATGTTTCTTTATGCTTTGTTAGTATTACTTTTGAACAGCTAGTTCTCAGAAGTCAGCAAAAGAAGCACCTCAAATCCGAATTTACCCTTTGAAAACATCTGCTATATATCACAAAACGCTGTAATTAAACTTCTATGATTTTAATTAAACTAACCGGCTCTTCTAATTAAGAAGCAGGAACAAATTGTTCTAAAGCCTCAACTGCAGCTTCACAGCTTGGCCTCCCTCTAGAACCGCTCTGGCGTTTTTTATTTGTTTGCTTATGGTAATTAGGCTGAATATGAATAAATTCAATACTGGCTGGAGAAGTTCAATAACCTCCTGTGGCTAAAACCCACACTGCCCGCGCTCATGCCTTAAGATCTTATCCCCTAGGATAACTGCTTTAGAAGGAAAGCCCTTCGTTTGTTGTACAAACTCACCTCCTGGGCAAACACAGTGAAGTGTTCACTTCCCCAGGTTTCTCTATTGGCATTCAGGAACTGAAAGTTTCAAACCCATCAGAAGAGCAACCCGTGCAGGCCAGCAGAGGCTCTGAGTGCCCATTTGGAGGGTTAATGTCTAGGAAAGTAATGCTCCTGGGGGAGCTGAACTAGTTCACTGCAGCAAGCATTTTTCTCCCCAGGGCAACACCCAAAATCCTCCCGAAAGGTGCAGTGCTTTTGTGGTATTTGCAAACTTCAGACAGAAAGTATTCCCAACAGCTATTTCTGCTTGTGCTCTTTTTGTAGGAGGGTCTCCTTTTCTTTTACCAAAAAGAACCCCCAAACCGCCCCCACCACCTGAAATTGCTAGATGTTACAATAGTTAGGAATGAACTGCTATAGTATCAGTCTCATATAACGGATAATCTACCAGTGTTCTAACAGCAAATTAAATTTAATTACATCTTTAGAGTGTTTCTCCAACTTCATTAAGTAATATGGTAGTAGATTTAGATAGTAATCTTGTCCTCATTTGCAGGAAGTATTTACTACATTAGCCTTAATATAAAACAATTGTTCTAAATGAAAACTGAATTGTTTCCTGCTACCTAGTAAAGCTGTGTTTACACACACACTTTAAATTGTAATACCATGTCTGTAAACTAAAGCAATGATTTCAACACCAGCAACAATGAACAGGTGATTTTTGAAGAGTGGAAGTTATGAAAGTGATTGAAAAAAACCATTACTCTAACATTCTCTTTCACTCTCAAAAGGCTGAGTCAACGTGGGAGGAAAGGCAACTGAAAGCAAATTAAATTCTCAACCTAGAATTACTAAGATTGAATATGCTTGTACTGAAGAGAGCAACAGCAATTAGTAAATTATAAAACAAACACACTATGGATATATGGAAAAGCACCTCCCGTCCCTGAACACCCCCCAGATCAGGATCCTCAGACAAGGAGCTATTAAACTCTCGTGTGGCAGGGCATGAGCTCACACACTGCCTGTTCCCCCTTCATCTAAAAGGTCCTGTTAAGGCTGGCCATCACCAACGTCAGCTGCTTGCCCAAACTTGCCATTTCCTGAACAGTCAGTACCATACCCACCCCCCTTCTCCTTTGTTCCCCTTGGAAACACACACTCAAACCCAGCCTATTTCTTCCCTCTTGAGTCCAGGCAAGTAGAAACCTCTAAAGGACTAGCTAGGAGGGGTGACAATACATAATGTCCTGCCATACTGTCTTGCCTACTTCCCAGGTACAAATCTAGGAAGAGGTATATTGTTACATCAATTAAGATCCTGCCATTCACTCAGATATTGTTAACTACGCTCCCACCTGCGTTTAACATTTCCTGCTTTGTGGACAGTTCTGATGAGCTGAGACAGAGCTGCCCAAGGAGAGGGAGTCCCCCCCTGTTCTTCACCCACTGAGAACCTACATCAACTACTATACAAGTGACTCTCGAAGAGCTCTACTTAATGCCTGAAGTTATGGAATACAGAAAATTAGAGAATTTTATCTTTTTTTTTTTTTCAGATGGTTGTGGTATTTTCTTAGCAGAGGACTGAAAGTATGTGTTACTACTATTGTTACTTATTTTTCAATAACACGTATACTTTCTTGTGCTTCACCAAAGTTACACCCCAAGCAAACATCATCTAAGTTTATCAGAGATGCTATGAACCTAGAAGGGCTGTTGCTGCCTTTGTAGTAAAGATACATCAAAACTGATGTCTCTTCAGACACACTGACCATATGCTTCATGACAGGCTCAAAGACACTTCCAGAGTCACTCCAGAACTTGAGGCACTGCAGCCTTCAAGTTATTCCTACAATCCTGAAACATTACCTACTGAGGTAATTAGAAAGGTAATACCGTTCATTTTATCATTGGTGATGAAGGACAGGTAGTTCCTGAAAGGCCACCACAGAAGGGCCTGTATTTCACTTAACAAAGAAGCTCAGAAGCAAGAGAAGAACCCGAATGACTAAACTAGACCTTCTAAACCAGTCACCAAATCCTACATCGACAGGCAAAGGATGAGATGATCAAGCTTATCTCCAGCCCTACCTCACCTCAAAGTCCAGTCCCGTGTGCGTATCTTTCAGGCTCACTACACAAACCTGGTGAGGGTGGGCTGCACCTTTATTGGGCCCGGGTAAGTTAAACAGTAGAAGTTAAACATGTAAGGACTAACTTGCAGCATCCTTGGAACACACACAAGTCAATTATTGTGGATTTTGCCAGCTTGTTCCACAGAAGTAAAAACCAGTAAATAAATACTACTTCTGTTTAGTTTCTACCCAGTGTATTGGAACACGTGTAAGTATTTTTAGGTGGAAGCAAAGACTAGCTAATAAAGTAGGCAGCCTAAGGACAGACACCAGGCTGGGTGTTTGGCTGCATGTCATTCCCCAGAGGCTTCAAGTTTCACAGCTGTCAGTGAGAAAACCAAGCTTGGAGGCAGGGGGCTTGTGGTTATTTTCAGGGATTTTTCTGGTTTTTTATAAGTCAGAATGTGAAGAAGAGGAAGACATAGACATTCTATTTAAGGAATCCTGAACTACCTTTCAAGTGAAGGTAAGTAAATTACTTATTTTATTATCAGGTGAGTCGGCAGAACGCTAGCACTCTTCACAAAGTGCTGCTGGTATGAAAACTCCATTCAGAAACATCATTTTCTTAAGACTAAGACCAAAAATCTGTTCTGCTAATGAACCATAATGTTGTTACTTATGATTTTTTCAGCCCCAAATGCTTTTTGCTCTCGAAAGGTCTGAACAGTAACAACTTCCAAGACTTGCTTAATGAAATCCCTGTGTAGAAATAGCAAGTACCAAATAGCAGATACACATTTCTATTGAAGATGTGAAAAATTGGAAGACAAAAGGCAAAATGAAACACTAAGTACTATCAATCAGAGAAGGGACTACCTAGATGTCCAAGAAATTACTGCCAAGACCTTAATGGACCAAAGCAAGACCTTTTTTCCCCACTCAGCCTGAGAAATAGCATTTGTTTTTTAACTTGGCAGACTGCAGAAATAAGCGTCCAACCTTTACCAAAAGCAACCCCTTAAACCATTGGTGGCTACCTGAACGTGGTTTTTGGAATGGCCTTTTGACAACCACTCAGAGTTCAGCAAGCCAAACAATGCCCATCCAGTGCTTCATCTTGAAGGTTTGTTTTCCTCATCCTATTAAACAAGGATCTTTGAAGTTTCAGGCGGACTTGGACACCAGAGAAGATCTGACAATCAAATCAGAAGAGGCCATGACAACTGGCTAGAGTAAGAAGATTAAAAAAGAGAGAAGCTGCTCAAGAGAGCATGACACTGTTACTAAACTGTATGTACTAAGAAACCAGAAACTTTCAAGACAGCTTTAAGCAGGAAAACAAATGTACGCACACGTAAGCAGAAAATAAATTAAAAATAAAGATCTCACAGCCAACCCTCTTTTACAGTTTGGTTTCCTGAAATCTTCCACCAGGAAAAAAAAGAGGAAGTTGAAAGAAAGATTCTCTGTAACAACTAACCAGGGTTAAAGAAGTATGCTTCCTGCAGATGCCCATCTCCACGTTTACAAGGTTCTTTCTGTTGACTCTCAGTCCCTTGTTAAGTCTCCAACAGAGGTGGAGAGAGATTCCAGAAAGGCTGAATAAGCAGCTAAATCCTAAGTTTTCCAGGATTTTCCCCTTTCATTTTTGCTTTGTAGATTGACTTTTTAACTGCTTCACAATCAAAAATTGTTCCCAAGAGACATTCTGGTGCTTTAAAAAAGCAAAACAAACGACCAAGAAACCCCAAACCACCCCACATGAATAGCAAGGTCACCCTGTACAGATTGTATAGTCTCTACATGACAGATTAGCCGTCAGAATGAAGACAGTATGTCCAGGAATAAAATGGAGGTTTACAAAGCAAAACAAGGACAATTCCAATGCAAGGAAGGATGGAAGAAGTTATCCCGTGTGTATTGTTTCAAGCTGGAATGTAGAAACTAGCCAAGAGAGCTCTGTTGAGAGGGACAGATGATATTCTGATTATTTCATAATTCAACAAGATCCCTCTGAACACTGGTACTAAGCACGTCATCAGCACAGGCCACTACATTGTCAGGCAATCAGTGCACTGCTTATCTTCTAGTTTAATTCTTGCGCTGATTTAATTGCATCACTTCTCAAATGCCAATACTAATTCCTAAAGCAATTTGTTTGTCCTCAAAGCCCATGCCAGCAGCTTTTACGTGAGCCCACTTCTGCTGGTCTTGCCTACCGCCTGCTCCCTCAGAGCACCTTGCATTAGGGCACCACATGGCGTGCGGCCAGCTGTCAGCAGCCACAAGCGACTACCAGCGCCATGGACGGGGTGGAGAAAGGTCTGAGAAGGCTGGAAACTGGAAATAGCTAGTATGACTAAAATGTCCCAGAAGCACTCTGCAAGCTGAGAAGGAAAGCACAAGAAGACAAGTACACTAAAAAATAAAGCTTTTAAGAATGGGTAGAATGACTTTGACACTCGCAAGTGACTATCAGATGTAGAGTAAGAATGGCTTCTCCTTCTACCCTTGAAACCACAGAAGCCTGATGGTTCATCTACATAATCTAAAACTTTTTACACACCAGAGGAGATAGCTCTACAAAGGCAAAGGATGAATTAGATGATCCAAAAAGGAATTTTGCAGGTTTTCATTCACATTGGAACTAAATGCTAGAGAGGAGCTTCAAATGTCCATGGTTAAGTAATAAACATTTCTGAGATATATTTAAAGGTGTTCACATGTTCCCACACTTGGGTCTGACATACGGAAGTGCAAGAGGCACCATATTTTTTCCAGGCACTTTTCTGACTTTTTTTTTCCTCCAAATGAACCCGGTCCTTTTACAACAAATCTCAACAGGAAACGTATTCCAACTTGCATCCCCCCCTCAGGAAGGGGGGTGGCAATGGAAAAGAAAGGGAAGAAAAGGAAAAAGGGGACATTACTGCCAAAACGGAAGGAGGAAAAGACTGGTTAATGAAATAAACCTACCTTCATCTCTTCCTTACAGAAGAAAGCCTTTCAAGAAGTTAGATGTTAGACTCTTCTCTGAAGAACTAGAAGCCTATGCAAACAGATATTTTTGTGATACTCACTAAGTTCTGACCCCACACTGTAAAAGGTCAAGAACAGAGATAAGTTTCAGGGCAGGAATAAGAAATGTTTTCAGCACCACTTAACAAAATCAAAGATAAGCAGAAGCCAGTGGAGTCTCACAAGAAGCAAGAAATACCACAGGCTTTTAGAGGAAGAATTACTCAAAAGCCAAAAAACAAGCCCTGGACACTTGGAAGTGGAACACTTCCAAGGCAAGGCATGTGAACGTGGGATGCTCGCCTCCTCCCTGCAAAGTAAAGAACTTCACAAGATAAGAACATTCCTCTGCGCCTCATCATCGAAGGACAACTCTGCTCAGTGTTTGCTAGTCTACACTAAACAGGATTGCAGCCCCGTCCAGCAGAGAAGAAGTCAAGGGGAAGAGAAAAGTGAAGCATCTTCTCTGCGTGCCCACGTCCCAGAGAACCATCTTCTCTGCGTGTGACTGCATCTCCAGGAGAGCCAGGATCGACACTCAAGCCCACCCTGACTGCATCCAGCTTTCTCTCCTTTCAAAGCAACGGTCTGAAATTCAAGCCGAGTTTCGTTTTCGTTTTTTTTTTCTCCTCGTGATAAACTATAAACGAAAGAAAACAGAGGGAGGGATAGGGAGAGGAAAGAATGTAAAAGCCTCCCTGACGCTATAAATCGTATCCCCAGCAGCCTCGCTAGTCCGAGCCATGCCAGTCTCCTCCACACCCGCAGGATTTTGCATGCAGTTGTGTGAGGTGCGTAAAGAGCCTGCCTAATGAACAAGATGAAGAGAGGAGTGAGGGAGAGAAGGGAAGGAAAGGGAAGGAACAACCTTTCTTTTCTCTGCTCTTCCTGGGGATCTGAAAGTTCCTCCTAACGGGCAGGTCTTCTGGGGGCTTAGGGAGTGGGGGAGGCCCCCCCAGCGCACCACTGGGCGGCTGCTGCTGGTGTTCATTTGCCGATGAGATGCTGCTCCTGCGCTGGCTGCTGCCAGTGATGCTGAGGCTTGGGGAGACCTTTTCCTCTGCAGCAACAGCAGCCACCAGCAGCGCCTCCCCAGTGCTACTGCCCTCAAAGCGTCCGCCATTTTGTGCGGTGTCCTCAGCGGCTCCTGCTCTATTACTCTCCACCCGGAGGAGGCCCGCGCTGGTCTTCTCCGTCCGCTGATGCTGCTCCGGCTCCATTTCGCCACCACTGGGGGTCACGGCATCCACCATTCACTCCTATCGCCGACAAGAGAGAACGACAGCCCGCACCTCCTCTTCGTCCCCCACCGAATTACCCGTGCCCAACGCCACGCACCGCCCGCTGCCGTTATGGCTCCCCCTCCGTCCGCTCACTTTATGGCAGCCCCGCCGCGCCCCCCGCTCCCCCCCTCAAACATGGCGGCCGCGCAAACAGAAAGGGGTTGGGCCTGGAGCCGGCTCGGCTTAGCCAATCCGCTGGCGGCAGAGGTTATAAGTAGAGGGGCAGGGGCCGGCGCCAGGCGGGGTTCCACCGCCTGCGGGAGCTGGGGGCGGCCGCAGGGGAAGGCGGAGGCCCGGCCTGCGCAGCCATTGTTAAAATAGCGGCAGCCCCGCTGCCGCCGACCGGGCGAGGCCCGAGGCTATCCGCATGCCCAGGGGAAAGTCCCTGCTCTCCCAATCTGTCAGAATGGGGCGGGAGAGGCAGCACGCTTCGTTGGCCGCGTTTCTTCTACCAGCCCTACGGGCGCGGCGACCTGGCAGCCTCTTCCTGCGGCGCCGGGGAGAGGCCCGGAACAGCCGAGGGGAGCACCGGGCTGGTTCAGGTCTCGGTGTCTGTTGACGCTTGGTCCGTGTCCCCGCTCCGCCGACGGTGGCGCTGGGGACGGAGCGTTTCGCGTCAAAGGAACGGTGCAGGCTTGGATCTGGGGCCGGCCAGCGGCCCGCCATCCCTGCCCGGCAGCAACGGCCGCGCCCCATAAGAGCTCCCTCGCTGGAGGCGAGCTTTGCCGGCTTACCCACCGCCAGCACCGACCCCGCCTGCAGGCCGAGCAGGGCTGTCCGCGGGCAGGGTGCGGGAAGCGGACCGGACAGGCGACGGCCCAGCTGCGCAGGGTGCGGGCCACAGCAGGCAGGGTGTCCCCGCTGTCACCTCCACACCGCCAAGAACAAAAAGCAGCGCTGCTCCAAGACTGCCAGCTCGCTCCTCTCCCTCTCCCATGTATAGTTGTTTTTAACACATCGGTCAAAATTACAATATTTTTCCCTTAGAAGAATAAAAAGTAAATTATTAACCATGAAGGACAGGCAAGAGTCTTGATGTACTTCCATAGAACACTTGGATAGTCCAACGGTGTGTTAGAATGGCACCACCCAACCTCCCCTCCCCTCCATTAACGTCTTAGCAGGGTGGGGGTGTACAAACACTGCCAAACAATTCTCTCTGTGGACTTACGTCTCCCCAGTTAAAGCAGTGATGGCAGTGGCACCCTGAAAGATGAAATCAGGACTCAACAGTGGGATGACTATGAGGCAGGTGCCCTGTATTGCAGCGGTGGACGCACAAAGGATTGCTCCACCAGATGCACAGGCCAGACAGAGTCAGTTTAACAACATCTAAGCACTCCACGTCCATATTCACACCAGAACGAATTAACATATTCATTAGTTCCTAGCAATTCATTGCCATATGCTACAGCCCTCTGGCCTGCATACCTGCATCTTCTCCTGTGACTTCTCAGAGCTCTGCAGGGGGCAGGTCCCCGGCTGTGGTCAGCCAAGTCAAAGAGACAAAACCACACTACGTTTGCTATCTCACACTTAGGACAGGAGCAGCCTAGCTACGGCGAGCAAGCCTTCAAGCCATTCTTAGTCTTATTCTTCAACTCAACGGCTTTGTACAAAGACAGCATTAAGAGAATCAGTTAAAAGCAGGAACAATATGGCTTGTTAGACTTTTTGGGGGACAGAATTGTAAACTGCAAAGAAAAGTTGTATTCTTGCAAAGAGTTTTATGTGTTTAATTGTGTTACTTCATTTAATTTAATCCTCTTCTATATGTTTAATCAAGCATGTGTACATGCTCTTCTAGGATGGTGACAAAAGCCAGACTCTGCAGTGAGGGTAGTTAGGGAACAACAGTTATTTGTGTTCCACAGCTTGTAAAACTACAAATTACAAGCTTCAAGAAGAAAAACTGCATGTGCAAGTAATGAACTATTTGACCTTTTTCAAAAATAAAACAATTACGATGCCTCATCAGCAGGACAAAGAATTACAGATTAACTGAAAGCAACATAAACCGTTATTCATACAGCAGGGAGCACCGATTTTCAAATGCAGTGAAACCAAGTGCTATAAACGGGTCTGGTGTTCCTGACGCTAAGTCAGAGACTGTTTTTCCAGCAGATCTGCTGAGGAAACTAATGAGGTGGTATGATGCTGCTGCTCAACAGTAACGAAAACATCCCTGCCTTATCAACACTGTTTTCAGCACAAATCCAAAACACGGGCTCACACAAGCTTCTGCGAAGAAAATTAACTCTACCTCAGCCAAAAGCAGCACAGCATCACTCCTGAGTGGTGGTTAGGTATTTGCAGATGAGCTTGGTTGGATGCATCTACAGTACTTTAAGGTATTGCTACCTTGTGCTGTCTGTCCCACAGCCATACCGGAGGCTGGAGTGGAATCAGGTTAAAATTGTTCACCTCTGCCGGCCCTGCTGCAAGGCTTGTCACTTCTGGTAAAAGAAGGGTGTGAACATGTGAAACCCAACTCACTTGAATGATTTGATGTAGTTATTGACAGGGAGCAGAATGGAGATCATCACAGAGCATTAAACTGGTTAGTTGCCTAATTTTAAAAGCCCCTAGTGCCTTTTTCTAGCTCAGCCAGTCAGGCAGCTTCTTGCTATGGCAGGAGAGAGCAAAACATTAGAGCTTCCCTGCTCATCATCATCGAATCCGCTGTGTACACTCAGTCCATTACTGCCCTAAACTGGCAAAGTAATTACTGGGTTTGAAATCACAGATTTGTCACAGTTCTAGAGATTGCAAACAGCATTGCCTAAGGAAAACTCAGCTGCAGAGTTTCTCGAATCCCCTGTGTGCTTACTCAGTAGGTGGGAGTTCAGATTCATTGCCATCTTCACATGAGGCTGAACTCTTCACTGTGTAAACATCAGTAGTCACAACTGCAGTGGGTGCATAACTCAGGGTACGGCCACACTGGTATTTTATGTTTGAAATACAATGGTGAAATCTGAGCTCTTCTACTACAGGTAGCAAAGACCTTTCTTGGCCAGCCCTGAGGAATGCACTAAATTGAAAAGTGCCTGCTGAAAACAACCCATTCTTGCACTGCCTAGGACATACAAATACCGGATGTTTACTTTTACAATTAACTAGTAAAACATTAAAAGCCCACTATTTGTTTCTTTGTTAAAAGTATACTAGTGCTGTAGTTGCTGAACAAATACATGTTTATAGTAGTTACTTATACCATTTGTCTTAAATCCTGCTTACTGCGGCTATTCATCATCTCAAAAGCAGCTCCCAAGCTTAAATGCAAAGTTTTTCCTATGCAAGGAACAAATACTTTAATCCAGCCTTTTTATTATATTGATCTCTTTTTAGATTACCTGTAAATCAGAAAATATTAAGTAAGTTCCCAGCTCACAAATGGTCTGGTGCTACTACTGATAGCCTCCAGGGTGCTAAAAGCAGATAAGCTAATAATTATTCGTTTCTTCTTAGAAGTCTTTGGGGAGCCAGCCAAGTTTAAATAGGGTAATTACTATCTATAACTATAATTTACATAAATTACAGAAACAGAACACCAAACATTTATGTAATCGCAGAAACATGGTGTTCAATTATCCGGAGGTAATAAAACCCACACATGCAGTGCTCGACCTATGGATAAATTACAACTGTCTCCCAGAGAATGTGATGCCTCTGCAAAGATTCAGTGGCGGTAGAGAGAATATTACAGCTAAGTTGATATACCATCAGAACAGTTTTGCTGTATCTTACCCCATTCAAATAGACTTGCCATATACAAGGAAAAAAAGGAAAATAACCATCTACATCCTACATCTCCAAACATATCAACCTGTTTACTAAGTTTGAGTTGGCAAAGCTGTTAAAATCACTTCCACGCTGTGCAGGTACTCAACATACAACTAGTTCAGCTGATGGGTGTTTGGATTTGATTATAGCTGACTTGGCTGTGTTCGCCAGTGAGCAGTAACACTGCAGAGCTAAGCTAGTGTCCCCACTCATTTTACACACACTCCTCTTGTCTTTGCTGTAACTTCTGGGAACGCATTTAATGATTCTTTAGTGCTGCGTGAATCTAAACCATGGTATGAAAGATTGGAAAATAGTGTTTTGTCTAGAAGGGAGGTGATAAATAGTTATCAAGTACAGAAAAAACTGCTGCATTAAGACCTATCTGCAGACAGTGGATAACCAAACAACAGTAAGATTTCAAAGACTTCACAAGAAACACAGGGTGTAAATAGCAAATCTTCCCTGTATTCCAGTAATTCTGGAATGGAGCCACTTTGTATGCATCAACTGTAGAGCCATTCCAATAGATTCAACAAGCAGTAAAGAAACAACTGCATAAAAAAGTTAACAGGGTGGGGAAATGACTGTCTACTAAAACTACCCTGTAACTGTGAGAAGTGTGCTTTCTACCACTTTCTCCCTCAGAACAGATCACAGAATGGTTCAGGTTGGAAGGAACCAAGCAGTCATTGAGTTCCAACCCCCCTGCCATGGGCAGGGACACCTCCCACTAGAGATTGGGTTGCTCAAAGCCCCATCCAGCCTGGCCTTGAACACCTCCAGGGATGGCACATCCACAGCTTCCATACTAGAAAATATGATAAAGCATACATTTATAATGTATTTAGAAGTGTTCAGTACTAAGAAATATAAACATCATAAACACATATAAAAAATACAAGGCGTGAGGAAGTCTTGCTCATTTATGAAACATACAAGGATGTTTTCCTAATATACAACTTGCTTTAAAAAGCTACGATTTTGCAGCTGAACAAAATTTTTATATGTATTAATTAACATAAGACCGGGAGATACCATCACAAAAATCAGTCAGTGCAGCTTAGTAAATGATGTAACAGTTCCAGAGCTCTATGAATCCTAAATCCTGATAGATATAAAAAATGTAGCAAGAATCCCAGTTCACAAAACAAAAGGTTCAGTGAAAAATCAGCATGGGAAGAGATTACTCAAATACTCTGAAGTAAAAAAGTTTATAAAATCTGTCACCTTATTGTCTTTCTAGTTTCTGGTTTTGTGGTTTCTGATATTTGCCAAGCATTCAGCCGCGACTCCCTGGCTCACACCAAGTGGTTTCCCACCCAAGTACAAAGCAGCTCCAGATTCCTTTGATTCTGAAATCGATGATACGTATGTCATATTAGTCATGCATATTTAGATCAAATTCATAGCCACAAAATAAAAGACGTTATTTATAAAGGAAGGCTGCATTAGGCTCTGTGCTCGAGGAACAAACTTGGATACTTGCTCCAGACATGACCTCAGTATTCTTTTATGATAGCAGATGTTCAAATGCAAAATATTCTTCAGTCTGAGCATAGTATTACAGTATAAGTAACTAGAAATTACTCTTCTACTTTCCAGAAATGACTCTAGTGATGCAAAACACATTTCTTAAATGTGGAAGTGCTAATTTTGAGCAAGGGTGCTCAAAACGCTGACTGAACTTTAGGTGCCAGGAGATCAAAGCCAGGAGAACGGCATAATTAAACTTTCTTCACAGATCTTTCAAAGAGAGGCACCTTCAGAAAATTTTGTGACAAAACCCAATTTACACACTTGGGAAGAGCTTTAGTGTCATTTAATAGCAATGGAGAAAATATGCCCATGATAGTAAAAGGTGAGACAAACTGGCGAAGTCGTCTCAACTTGTCTCTGTGAAGCCAGGGATTAGTAGCAGAAATTCAACTAGTACTTTTCTCTTACAACCTGTGATCCACAGGTGAAAGTCTGAAAAGATCTACTGACTTTTGTTTTATAATTATTAACACATTTAAAATCTTGAAATATTTAAAATTTTAAGTAATCAAATCAGCTCTAAACATACACAATTATTTCCAGTAGATGGCAGCATCAACCTGTGGAACAGATGACAGTATTTTAAAATCAATATTCTTGAGTAGCACTAAATCGGGGAGAACTGTCCATTCTGCATCTGGAACCCCATATTCAAAGGAAGCAAAGTTTCCATTTATGTATAACTCAGTTTCTGTCTCTATCAGCAGTCTTAAATCCCAGAATCTAAGTGCCAGACAGTGCCATCAAACACCAACTTTTTCAAAACCAGCAGTTTGTTAAACTGAGATGTAAACGCTCTGATGCATCTTTCAAACTCTACAAATTTCTGTGAAACCTCAAGAAACTCACTTCCCACTATTGCAGAGGCATTCCCAAGGCAGTACCTCTGGTTCAGGTGGGTCATGATGAATAGGAAAATACCTTCTGAGAAATACTTTCTCTACTTTGGAGTTCAGCTTTGGGTCTATCTTTTACCCAGATCCTGGCAACTGATTCCCCAGAACTGAGTATCACAGACTTTAAACTAAGTGCTCCTACTGTCTCATAGCAGACCTTTGTGTTCCAGGAGATAAGTCTTCATCCTTGTGTTGTCCTTTTCAGTGCTGCAGATGAAATCTAGGGGACCAAACACCACAGACAGTTAGATTTGCTTTTGTAGTCTCAGAGGACCAGTGTATTTCAAAGACTTCAAGGGTATTCTCTTTGCTTACCTTTCTTTCTCAGGCAAATTCATCTATGCTTTTACCTTATTAATTCTGGTTCATCAGATCTTTCCACATGCCAAGACAACACTGTCTGCCTGTTCTTACCAGGAATAAAAGAAACAACAGGTTGCTAACATTTGTCAAAAAGGCACGAAACTCTCACATCAGACTACTGACTTCCAACTCTTGAGAGCAACATGCCTCGTCACTCACTTGTCTCCCAGATCCCAAGATCCACAGTACTGCTACTTCAGATTCAGAGAAGCTGGAACTCATCCACCATCTGCAGTCCTCTCCTTATTTTGCTATCCCCTCATGGTGATCTTTGAAGCCCTCAACACCTCATGCTCTTCCACTGCCTCTTGCATTTTGTTTTTTTTTTACACACTCCACCTGTTCAGCTTCATGTCACAGTACCATTCTTCTGCCCGAGACACGAGTGATCTAGGATCCCTTGGAGATCCAACATGAAGATTACACGGCTTTGAACTCTCTCACTAGCGAAGCACAACATACGCAATGAATCGCAGAGGCTGCACTATGGATGCAAGTAACACTTCCACAAGAGCCAAAAGGTAAGTCACATTTGTTACAAATCCCTGTGTGCACCATTGGAATGTTTTGTAGTCTTCTTGCACAAACACCCAAACAAAAAGCACAATGGTTTAATGTAATTTATTTGAAATGCTTCCAGAAAAGTTTAAGGCTATTATTAAAAAAAAAAAAAAAAA
>VZTM01032885.1:25691-57417 GCA_013400555.1 Jacana jacana
CTCCTTACAGATAGACTTTTCACATATCTAAATCCTTTTAAGAACAGGTCTTTTTTTGATATAATGAGCAATGTTATGAAAAAAGCTAACATGAGAGATTTTCAGTATTTAGTTGTTGGATGCTAGTGGAAGTGAACTCACTGACTTTCTTTTCTGGAGCAGCAATAGCCACTCACTTCAATACCTGTCTGCCTTATTTTAACAAACTTTTAGGAAATTGGCATCTTTGACAACACTAACAACTACCTACTACCTTGACTGGAACATTCAAAAATAATGGTAGGGTGCCCTTACACAATGTGCCTGTTCAAGCTTCATTCCCCATGGAAATCAGAGTACAAAAGGGGGCAGATTTTTAAATTATCTACATCAGAAAAACTCTAGTCTGACTTTTGTTTTTTATTTGAAGCACATGAAATACTGCTCATATCCTGAATAACAAAAGCTTTAAAAACAACTTCCTAGCCTAAATCTTTTCATGGAAAATACCTGCAAAGATAAAATATTCCATTATGTCTCTGAATAGTTGCCTTGCCTTTTAAAAAGGCTTTGATAATATAGTTCTGCAATGTTATGCTAGATATGGAAAGGAAATTGTCTGATAAAAACCTGTGTTGCAGCTCCAAAGTCCCAAAAATTATTAAAAACTCTGCCTTACCCAACCCACAAGGATATGGCCAACGTGTTCTGTTGATCCATCAGGTTTCCTGACTTCTTGAAGTCGTCTAAGAAGATCTGATCATGAATAAAAAGAAGGGAAATTTCACTTAACGAACCAGATAATTACAAATTTATGTGCAAGAGCAATGCAAAGTTTTACCTTCGTGTAGAGGAATGAGAGAGTCCAGTGTTCCAAAAATTTGGTTCAACTCTTGTTCTGTCATTATGGAAAGTTTAAGCATTGGGTCATGATACGCCTGAGAAGAAAAAAAGGGAGCTCTAATTCATGTATCATTGGTAGCTGAAAAATTAGTGATAGCATGTAAAGCTCCCTGTAAGTGAAACCAGGCTAATTGCTGAGAATATTTTAAAGTTTCATTACCATGTCTTAGACTACCAAGTTCATGTTTAAAAAAAAAAAAAGCAAGTTTCAGAAAGAACAGAAAAAATATAAATACATTTTGGTTTTCTCACCTCTCTTGCTGCCATAGCAATTATAAAAAGAAAGGATTCTTTTTAAAGTGACATGAACTTATTAATATTGTTAGTTGTGTTGGCCCCCCTTTTTTTGTTTTGAAGCATACCTTCTTTGCTAACTTCAGATCTTCTATCAAGTCTTCTTCTCCTTGGGAAAGTTCAAAGATAGCCTGTAAAGAGACACACAAATTTTATAAAATACCTTTATTTAATCTGTACTCCACTTGTTGAGTTGCTACTATATTCTAAATAGCTGTCTTAATACTACGTAGCAGAGTTCCTCTGCTAAATCTAATTGCAGAAGTAAAATAGGGCTTTATTGCATACCTACAGAACCATGTGCAGTCTTTTTAAAGGACAGCTCTGTGAGATTGCTCATACAATGCTTATGTGAAATAGCCAAAGAATTAATTTTTTTCTAATTGATGTGTTTTCAGATGGGGGAGCTGTCTTTAATGTTATGTTTTGCCTCAACTATAACTTAACCATTTATACAAACTACTTGCATGGGAGTTTGTTGTGTTCCTTTTTAAAACATGCAGTGGTAAAAGTTCCAGGTGGTCTAGGAAGTAAAAGGAAGATCTTTAAAACATTTCTTTGGTAGTAAGAATTTTTATTTTGGTGTCAGGTCAGGTTTTTTGTTATGAAGGCTGAGCTCTGCTTAACTCTCAACTGATGTGAAGTTACTTCTTTTGAAGCAGATTTGAGACTTCAAAGCTAGCAGATTAGAAATAACCACCACTCTAATACACTGGCTTATCAAAATAATACTGTATTTACTTATTGCGTGGTTTCATTCTGAGCTGGAGTAGGACAGAAGTTAATGTTTTGGTCAGCTGGAATCGCCAACTTTACAGTCAAGGCTTTCAACCTGCATAAATCACGGTCGAACATTTTCAGCTAGTACAGATTCTCCTGGCTTGACAATAAACTCAGGCAGAAGCCATTCAGGTGCCCTTTGAGCCATGCAGAGTAAGAACCAAAAGAAAGCAGAACCCTTGTGCCAAACATCCTGGAATACAGCTCATTTATTTGGGCTCTATGAAGGCTCCTGGCATCTGCCCTAAGGTAGTGATGACTATTACGCTGTTCAGGGTCTACAGTTTATTTCTCAATAAGCTGCGTGGAAGTTCTCAATTTTAAAAGTTATTTCCTATTAATCCTTGTACTATGTTAAAATCTGCACAAGAAATGCTTGATGCTACTGTTTTTTATTTATGACTCAGTCTCTGAAATATTCTCAGAGAGATTGTTATAAACTGTTGATACAGCTAGAAATCTCTGTAGAAAGAAAGTATTTGTCAGGTCCAACACATTAAAACCACTGATGTCCTCTCTTGTTTTTGTTTTTTTTTGTGTGTGCGCTTTGGAAGATACAGCTTTTGATCAATCTTTCTAGCACTGAAAGCTTCCTGAAAGACCACTCTTTTCCAACAAGGGAAATTGTTCTGCATTTCTGTGCATACATACCACCTGCTCATGAAATAGCACACTCTCCTATCATTACTAGAACAACAAAATGAAACAACAAAATATCAACCATCATGACAGAAACTGTCCTACAGAGCATGTACACACATGCAGCCAATCACAGTACAATATATCTCAGTAACTTCATATTTATTAAGGGAACACAAAGTTTTTTAAAAGGAATATGTTCATCTAACATAGCCTGAATCATAAAAATTAGGGATGGAATTCTGCTTCTAGTGGAGGTGGCAATGTTCTGTTTCATTTCAGGAAAGCTTTGAGCGCTATGCCAATGCCTACTAGCATTCCCCAACTCTGTGCTTTAAAAAACAGCTTATGAAGATGAAATTTATGGTTAAAAAAAATATATATATACCTCTTGACGCTTGATTTCTTTCGATGTAAGCATGTGATTGACACAAACATCAAAGGTCTCACTCCATAGCTTACTGTCTCTCCGCTTTGTGTTAGCAGGGGGCATGTTTCGAGACCACGGCCGAGCGCTGAGGAGATCTGGACGACTCTCACTGCGGAAACTGATGGAACGCTAGAAAGGTACAGAAGAACAATTTTTACTGTTAACAGAGTTTCACATTACACATTTTTTTCAAAGAAATGCATAGTTAGTACAACAAACAAATGCTACTAGTTTTTACTGTGACTTGATAGCAATGTTTAGCACTGGGAATTCAAGAGCAGCTTTTTTAATACACCCTTATGGAAAGCCAGTACTTCCATTCCCACAGTGACCTATGTCCACATCTGGTTCTCAACACGTTTAAAAGCTATAATTTGTTTATATACCATGCAACAAGAATGAGCTACAAAGATAATTGCAGAATGGTACAACACACTAATTGATCAAATACAAAGTTTCCATTCAGTAAACAGACAGAAATTTTCATGCATTACACATCTGCCTCATTAGACCCCCAGTACTTAGAAATAAGGCAAACTTTAGAGACAAAACTAGTATGAATACTTTTTTGGTTCATTCTAGAAGAAAGATTCAATTATTACGCAGGAACTCCAGAATGCTAGGACAACAAAATCTGACAGATAAACTCCTCTTGTGTATCAAGCTAAAGTCAACAGAATTGTTGTGCTTTTTTATTTTTGGGGGGTGGGTTTGTTAAAAGATGCCTGTACTGTACTGCAAGGATATAACGTTAAAAGGTGCCTTACATCAAACACGTACTCATGGTTTAAGAAAAAGAAATTCTTAGTTGGGCAGCAGCAGGATTCATGAAGTGAGACTCCCCTTCAGAACCTCCCCTCTTACCTTCATCAGTGTTTTGCTACCTGATGGTAATTTTTTAATGATTCTGACAGTTTAAAAAAAGATTTGATTGGTATAATCATTCCAGATATGCCCATAAGCAGGATTAAATAATCAGTGCTAGAATGCTCCAACTGAGCAAACTGGTTTTGATACTTGAAGAAATCCTTTCAAGTGGTAACATCCTGCCTGTTCAGACCTATAATGAGATCAAGAAACTGATCCACACAGAAAGGTGTGAAATGGACATCTGACTGAAAAGAGAAGAACAATCACATTATCTTTAAGGAGAAGGTACATCAACATTCAGATTTTATGAAGAGCAACAAACCAGATTCTTTTCACACCATTTGCTCCTACTTATTTCTTAGCATTTGAAAAAAACGTGTTAAACAACTGGTGCCACAAGGCAGCAAACTGGGAAATACCAGTATTGTGTTCTACTGCTGTAGAATCTTTAGTAATATTTCTGGAGCCTCTGAATTGTGCTGATATGTACCTGCACCTCTCCAATCACACGGTCTGATCTTAAACTTCAGTAAAAACAAGTCCAATTTTAAGTGAGATAAGAGTTTGCCTGCAGACTCCCTCCTAGACAGACTTCAGGCTACAGATGGGTATTTTATGCTCTCGCTGTCCTATTTTGAAAAAAATTCCTCTCTTGCTTCCTTAAAGTTAAAGGCTTCTTGTTGAGATCCTATCTCTGATATGCCTCAAGTATTTAACATTGTTGAAATACTGTACATTTTTGTTGCTTTTTAAAACCTGCCTTACATAACACAACCTTCTTTCAATTGCCTTGGGTAAGAATATTTAAAACAAAATAAATTCTCTTCATTTCCAGGTTGAAACCTGCATATACAAAGTGCAATATCTGAAATTCCCCTCTGAAGACAAGAGCCCATGAAATGCAAAGAGTGCCTATAAATACAGTATGTTTTTAAAATACCAGAAGACATATTATATAAATACTGTGCCTTTTAACAGAGCCCTACTTGGAATTGACAAAACCCCTAAAAACAGACACACACACATACACATATACCAACCTTCCAAAACTTTGCAAGTCAGGTGCTAGTCTTCCTTCAAGAGTTAAGAAGATAAAGAAACACACGTGAAATTACATGCTTAATTTACACTTGTTATAATGATGAATCACGGATCCAACCATTTTCACATGCAAATGGACACATTAGGGAAGAGGCAGGTGTGTCACATCCACACATCACCAACCATGAGAATGCAGCCAAGCAGCACAGTTGTCATTCCATAACCCAAGGTGGAATGCCCCTTTCCATGCATTCCCATGTGCATCCTCCAGTATACAGCTCCTTTGTTTGCGGTGCTGCTCTCTTAAAGGGATGGTTTATGTTGAATGAAGAAGGTACTTTAAATGAATAGCACCAGACAGGACTGATTATTGGAGTAAACACTTTAAACCTTTTAGCAAAAAGTCACATTATTGTGTTGTAAAATGGCATGCACCTGTAACAGCAAACTGAAACCACACACAGTGTTTTGAGAACAGTAAACTATCCCATCCACTGACAGTGTGCTGTGTGAGGATGCTTGAGAACAGCTCTCTACAGCTCTCTACTGTCCTCCACTGGGCAAAAGAGGCACAGAAAGGCCGAGAGACCCAAAAGGAAATCAAACTCCCCAAAATCCTGCTGGTTCGTTTAGCATCTTTGCTACCTGGGCACAGCAAGTATATATTTAATTGATTTCTCTCATGCATCAGCCTTTTAATTAACCATATAAAATGCACCTTGCTTAATATTAATAATTGTATTATGATACTATTAACTAACAATTACTTGTATATTTATATAAAATATAATAATTAATAATCCATATTAATAAGGGACATTGGATTGATTTGAGGGTATTTATTTGTGGAAAGGGAAATAAAGATTTTGAGGTGGTGTTTAGCAATGAGGACAAACTTCCCTTCAGCAGCAGGTGGTTTCGTTGCCTGGCATGTTTCCTTTGTTTATACACTAACGTGGCAGAGGCCAAACCACTGCCTGACTGATCCTGGGGCACTGAAGTCTAGTTAGCCCAGGAATCACATACTCCCATGTGGAATCCAAGCTTATTTTAACATATTATCTTCTACTTTGCATACACATTGCAGCAATTGGCTTGTAAAGCTACCAAAAGACAAGCTAACATAGCACCAGGGAAACACTATTTAATGCTAAAACTAATACTTTGTCACTGGAGACACAAGCATACTTGTATCATTAATGCTGTAAGAGATAAGAATAGAAATGAGATGTTAACCTGATATATAAGCCTAATTAAAGAAATCCCCAAATAAACAATAAATTATTTCAATAAAACTCCCTCACAGTTTAAGATAAATGTATAACATTGGTTTAACTGGCTCCGTTCTACGACTTTCCTTTTTTTTTTTTTGTGGCAAATAAACAGATCCATTTCAATTTAGTGGAATAGAGCCCCCTAAACTGAAGTTCTCCCAGAAACTTTCAAACTTTCAAAGGTATTATAAAGAAGTTTAAAGGGAATACCTTTGGTTGGTACTTTCCATAAAGAGAAAAAAAAAACCAACAAGTCACAAATCTGTCATGTGATAGAATCCCATGGAAGAACTGTGGGAATGGCAAAACAATATTTCTACATCTCTTCTTTTGTAAATATTTTCCTAGCTTCTGGCTTCCTTAACAAACATGTCCAGCAGACTGGTTAAAAATTATGCCCATCTGGGATTATTAAAATTTTGATATAATTCCAAAAACTAAAGGAGCTGGGGAAGCATCCGCTGATTTTGTTTACTGCATTTATCTGACTGCAATTGCTTTCACTGGCTGTTACAGGATTGTTACTATGAAGGGCCAATGTGTTACTGATGTTAATTCATGCAATTAACAAACCTTAATTACAGCTGCAGTAAAGCAAACAGGGAGAGAGGAACTACAGATCAGAGTCCTAGCATTCAGAACCAAGGCTAAAATGTTTTGTGCTTAAGGATTTTTAGAAATTTCCGGTGTCCTGAGACAGATAAAAATAATTTTGGACTCCCAACTTAAATTCAAGACACACTGATGAAAACTGAAGTTGCAGAGGAAGCTAGCCAGACTCTAATTTCTCTCTTCAGCATCAGCTGGAGGTCTTTTTCTAATCCTATTTTCAGCTTTTAAGCCGAACAGCACAGCTGTGAATAAGACCAAGCAGAAACAAACAGATCGTCATAATCATTATTATAGCTTGATGCAGACTGAAAATACAGCTATGAAATAAAGTGGTTTTCCAGGTGGATAAACAAATAAGAATACCTGCCTAGCAATTGGTATCCTGCAGATGTACAGACAGACTCTGTCAGAGACTAAGCTAACAGCATTTTACTAGTCAGTCTACAGTGCTCTATGGGACAGAAACAGAGTTACTTAAAATAGTCAAAAAAACCAAAACCAACCAGAAAGCAAGTTGGAAAGACTTTGTGTACTTTGTTACTTGGAATCCTTGTGGTAAAGTATTGACAATAATGTAGAAAATTACTATAAAGAAGACACACAAAAAATCTAATACCACTATAATCAATAGAACCTGGAAAACACAAAAAGTTGCTAAGAATTAGGCTTAAAAGACCCAACACAGATCTCTGACAGTGAGGTCTTTCTCTTCAATCTGTGTGCAGAAAGTCCATTAACATGAAGTGGAAGTTACATCTACAGAGGTACAGTAAATGATGCACAATCATTTTTTTCTTCTCTTACATGAATCTTCCATTCAGAATGAATATATAAGAAGGTTTCTTTGAAATGCCATACAGGCAACTCGGAACTTTCTAGTTCCTTTTTCTGCTGCTGTTGGCGTGGTCTTTTTGGATGGATGTTCTGTGGGCTGCTTTGTTTTCTTCAAGGGGAAGAAGTTGTTTGTTTTGGATGTTGTGGTGATGATAGATGTTTTCTCTGTTTTATAGATAAAGAACATCTAGCAGCAATGCAAGAAGAAACATGGGTTTTGACTTAAATGACTTAACAGTCAAGACACATGAAAGTTTATCCAGTAAGAAAAATCAACCCTTTTTTCTTCTTACAGGCATTACACCACGAAAAAAAATTTTGCTCTACGCTGTTCCACAACGCACAGCAACAGGTAGGTCAATGCTTAATACAAAAAGCTACATATGCCTCCCAGAATGTTTCTAAATAATTGAAAATGGGGCACCCGAGCACAACAAGGTCAGTCTTTTTTTATCCTGTTTTATTGTTGCTGACAAAATCAGATAAGAAGTCAATTTACAGCCAGCCCTGAAGGCAGTTGCCTGAAGCCATGAGAGACACCACCAGCATTCATCACTTGCAAATGGATTCAGACCTAGGATTTGGAGAACACAGAGGTCGATTTCTCATCACAGCTCCTTCAGGAGAGTAGTTATTTAAAGGAGATGGTATGGATAACGTTACTGTTTAATCTGCTTAGAAGCAGACAGTTAATTAAAATATATTCTTATGATCAGTATGAACAGAGCAAGACAGGAATGCTCACAACAGCAGGACTTGCAACAAAGCGCAATTTGCGCTGAAACACATTTATGTAGCTCTCACCTTGGGAAGCCGCTACTACAAGCATGAAAGTATAGTTTGTTTTGGATAGTCTAAATCAAGCTTTATTAAACACAGCATTGCACTGGACACCCCAGTCTCAGAGGCATTCCCTCCAGGACAGCGTAGGTACGTAAGGAGGACAACAGCTGCCTATGGCTGTGCAAAGGCAAGTGCTGGGTTCAGAAGCAGTTTAGCCAAAAATTAATTCACTTTCCACACTCCTCACAACTGGAACTAATGTAGTCCTTTCAGAGTCAGGCCAATTTTTTCCTGGAGGCAGACTTCGGAGATTTATACACCCCAGGGAATACAGGCATCTCTGCTCCAGTCACGCTATACTACACCTCCTGGATCAAACCCAGGCTGAGGGAGCTCAGCCATTTTGCCGTTCCTCCAACCCACACGTGCAGCTTATGTATGCAGATGTCTGCACTTTCAAAATCATAAGAACAAAACACAGGAAAAACGATGCTAAAGAAACCCTGTAATATCTGTTTTCTAGGTAACTGCTCATACAGAAAAATAAGGTTCTTTCCCATGACTATTTATTTGCCATAGACTCCCAGGTTTTCTTTCTTTTGTCCTTGAGTAAGTAGATGAATGCAGTAATGCTCCCATTAAGCTCATTTTAAGTAATATTTTTAACACATTCAAGACTTCTTTCATTTCCTCTCAGAAAAAAAAAATAGGCTTGTTAAATAATTTTCTTCAGGCCTCGTATATGCCTTCTTACATTAACTCTCTTAAAGAGGAAAGAGCCTGGCCAGGGCCAGCCCCACAGCTGCACTGCAGCTCCCAACCCTCTGCCCCTCACGAGAACCATTAGCAGTTGAGCACCCAAATGTTTTGCAGTTTCTGGGTCTGAAGGCACAAATACTTTATAAAGTTCCATTAGTCTCTAGATAAGAGAAATTTAAGGTACCTAATCTATAATATAAATAATTTGTAATTGCAATTTCTAATTTCTAAAATGCATTTACAATTTACTTACTCTTAATTAATTTTCATCAGCAGCTTCAGAAAATGACATTTTTCCAAATGTTCGCTATCTCTTTTGTTTAGGCAAGGTCAAAGTTGACTACACAGAAGGAAATTCCATAGTCCTACATGACTATTTATACCAAAAATAATATTTTCAAAGAACCCAACCAAAATTAATAGAAAGTGCAATGGAAAATTCTGTTCATCAAATTCAAAAAGAAATCATAATCCTTTAGGATAGCAAGCTTTAGATGCTACAGGTGCTATAGCTTTCTTTCTCACCGGTGGTTTAAAAAACAGCAGTTATCTGTACAAAGAAGTGGGGGTTTTGAGGTCAGAGTTGCTAATTTTTGAGTGACTCTATAGTCATAAGTTGCCTAACCCTGTTTGGCACATTACTGTGGCAGGGGGTGCAGCTCACGTTCCCATGCTAACCCTGGGGGAAAGTGCAAGTAGGTGTGCGTTCCCCTTTCAGCAAGGCAGCGTAATGCAGCAATGCACTGGTTGTCGTTACCTGCAGCGTCTGGCTGAACCGCTTCAGTGGAGTGGCCCGAACCGGAGGAATGAGGCTGGCTAGTGACGTGACTCTGGAAAGCGGCTTGACCCGTTTGTTACTGGGCTCCTGAGGTAGGGGGAAGGAAAAAAAATGGGGGGAGCATAATCAGATAAACATTGCTACCAGTTTTGCTGACTTTCCTAAGAAAACACTTGTACGAAGCAAGTCTGTAAACCTGGTACATAATTAAGGTTAAAAAACATTAGCAGTTTTAAAAGCTGACAAAGACAGATTCCTCTTGGCTGGTACACACAGATCCTGCAAACAGCTGAAAAATGTAATCACACAGAAGTTGGCATGGCTGGGAGCAGGGGAAAGGAGAGAGGTAAAGAAAAGCAAAATCATTTTATTATATTAACTCATTCTTAAGAGAGACATTTTCAGCAGTGCTCTGCAGCTAATGCATGTGCTGTTAATCGTGTCATTGAAAGGAATACTTTCAAATAAGAACAATTGTTTCTTTGCCTCTGGCACTGTAGCATGGGACTACTCAGTGAAATGTCTTCTATTCCAGAAAATAGAATTTAGGCAGGAATCTCTAACTGTAATTGTCCTTTGAGTGCATGTTCCTATGGAAATACTTACATATACAGACAAACACATTAATAACATACTTACATATTTTTACATTTTGCATTAAAAAGGAAAATTAAGGAAAACATCTAACATAAAGCATTTTCTTTTCTTTTAATATGTACCTTTAACAGCACTTATAGTAATACATAACCTGCAGAAAAAAAGCATTAACAGAAATCGAAACACAAGGAAAAAGCAATTATAAATAAAGAAAAATAGAACAGTTACCCATGGCTTCCTAACCTCCATCTGACATCTAATGGATCTTGAACAACACATGCAAAATGCAAGTTTTGACAGAAAAAGAGCCAAACCTTCCAAGTGAAGTTAAAAAACCTATCCACCATCGTATTTCAAGGACATCCTAAAGCAGTTCATCTTTCTTTTTCAGCCATGCTTATAAAGTTTGCGTAGGCTTGCTATGCCTCCCATTTCCTAGACACAGCTTTAAGAAAATGAAGCATGCTTATTGTCCTTTTGTTCAGAAATCCAAATCCTTCTGGAAATAATGCAGATTTGTCATCCTTCTTGATACAAAAAAATAATAAATCTCAGTAGCGATGACCATCATCTGTGTTACTGGAAAGAAAAATCCCCTCCCATTAGTACAGCAACAGAGGAAAGGTGAGAAGCAGCTACATATTTAATTTACTTCTCAGCAGGCAGACCTGGAAATCCATAAATGCCGGCTGAGATGAAGGACAAAGTGTTTAACCCTCTAGCAAAAATAACGTATTTGATCCCACATGAAACCTGGCATTAAAGAATTTAACAGCCTAAATCAAGTTACATCCTTATCTTCACCATTGCACTGCTATTCATATTCCTTCCTTTTCAGCAATCATGTCTTTGACACAGGTTTTTGAAGGAGCTTTTTTTTTTACGTCATTGCAGCACCAGTAGCATACTTATCTACAGCATCACCAGCTCCCCAAAAAAGGCACTAATTCTTCTCCAACTGGTGGCTCAGCCATCAGCTGTTTCTTTTTATTATTATTCAGAATGCCACTTCTGGTGCACAAATAACATCCCATGGCAGAGCCTGCTTGTTATGAATCGCGCTGCACTGCAGTGAAAGGACATGAAGTCCCAGAGTCGGGCAGTGCTACACCAGCAGCACAGCTTTGGTACCAGCTCTACCTTAGCAGCAAAAGTTACTTAGGCAGAAATACCACACCCTCAAAGTAAAATCTGGAAATCATGACTGTATGGAATTTCCAGAAGACAGGGACAGGGGAATTAGGATTAATCAAAAAGATTCATCCTTCAAGTGCAGGGTCCTGCACCTGGGGAGGAATAACCCCATGCACCAGTACAGGTTGGGGGCTGACCTGCTGGAAAGCAGCTCTAGAGAGAGGCACCTGGTAGTCCTGGTGGACAACAAGTTTACCATGAACCATCAATGTGCCCTTGTGGCCAAGAAGGCCAATGGTATTCTGGAGTGCATTAAGAACATGGCCAGCAGGTAGAAGGAGATTATCTTCTCCCTCTACTTTGCCCCGGTGAAGCCACATCTGGAATACTGTGTCCAGTTCTGGGTCCATGGTTCAAGGTCAGGGAACAGCTGGAAAGAGTCCAGAGGAGGGTTACAGACAATCAAGAGACTAGAGCATCTCTCTTATGAGGAAAAGCGAGACCTGTCTGTCTGTTTAGCCTTGAGAAAACTGAGAGGGGATTTTATCAATATCTAAAGGACGGGTGTCAAGAGGATTGGATGACACTCTTCAGTAGTGTCCAGTGACAGGATAAAAAGCAACAGGCACAAACTGGAACACAGGAGTCTCCATAAGGAATTTCCTTACGTCTGAACATAAGGAAAAACATCTTTTCTATGAGGGTGACAGCACACTGGAACAGGCTGCCCAGAGAGGTTGTGGACTCTCCTTTGCTGGATATATTAAAAACCCACCTCCTTGCAATCCATGCAACCTGCTCTAGGTGACCCTGCTTTGGCAGGAGGGTTGGAGTAGATGATCCCCAAAGGTCCCTTCCAACCCCTACCATTCTGTGACTCTTTACTGCTTTACCCTTTCTATTATCTTACAAATATATCTGCTATGTATGTGTTCTGTGGTCAAAAGACAAAACTCATGCAAAAAAGCCCAAATTTGACCCATAAAGCATTATAGCCATACCTTGCTTGAAAGTTAAACATTCTCCATACTCTTACAGACCTTTTCCACACATGCTGTGATCTACTCACAGTTTTGCAGTCTTTCAGTCTTAACTTCGAATATAACTAAGTCCGGAAGCCCTTGGATAATTTTCCAAGGAGTCTACAGCCAGCCAGTGAAATCACAAAAGCAGTAAATCTGCATTTCACTGCATCTCTGCAGCATTTCATTTCAGCACATTGCAAAAAACCTAACTTCCTAAGCAGTGCTTAAAAGTAAGGAACAGCAAGTCAGTCTCTCCTTATTTGAATACTTTAAATACTGTGTGCTAGTGCACCTGAAGTTTATTAATTACTACTCAAAGCCTGCAGGCTAAGCACTCAGACCCAGACCTGATTTGCTCTGCCATATGGGGCACACAAACTTCAGGCAGCTGTGAGAATTGATGCACAGCATCAAATGACCTTGAAGAAAAGAAGCCTGACACCTTCTTTGTCCCGCAGGAGATTGAGAGATTTCATTTCTTCATGTCAGACAGCCCGAAGGCTCTCCAAAACCTGCAGTCTTCTAGACAAGGATGCTTACAGTTCCAGGGGGAACACTGTAGTTTCAGCCACCATCAAAAAAACCATTAAGCTCTTCTACACCTTCTTGTTGTAGGCCACCAGAGGTCAGCACTTCACAATCCATTGTTTACCTTTCTTTTCACTACTGGAAGGTTATGCCTGCAGAGGTCCTACTCCTTCTGTCTCAACATCTCATTTTGTCTTCCTCATGTACTGTATCATATTCTGGTCTCACGCTGAAAAATCTGATCAGAACTCAAAACAGCTAAAATGTGTAGTTCAAATCAGGAATTTGATCTGATTAAAAGAAATGACCATTATTACAGCGTTCCCTCCAATTTAAGATAATGTATCAGTAACTTCAGAGGTCTGACATTACATCTTTACCAACTAGACCTGAAAGTAAATCTTGTTAATAAGAAGTTCTTAATTATGGTGAAAGCTTTCTGAATACTTCTAATGTGATTTTCACCCTGCATTAGAAACAGACTGTTAGGTTAAGATAGCCAGCTGGTGGCAGAAAATCGTCAAAGCTTAGTGTTCCAGGTGTCATCTCTCCCTCAGAGAGGTCTAACAACAACCACAGTCAGCACTGAGTCAGCCCCTCTGTTGCAGAATAATACAGTTTGTGCAGGTAAGGCTCTGACTGTCCAATGAAACTGGAGCGATTCTGAAAGTTAAAGAGAGTAATACTGAAACTTTTGATCACAGTATTTCTGTTGTGTGGTCTACATCCATTCTGCCTCTACCTTCCCTTTCATCAGTCCCCTCATTCCCAAACTGCG
Source organism: Jacana jacana (assembly GCA_013400555.1). Lineage (NCBI taxonomy): Eukaryota > Metazoa > Chordata > Aves > Charadriiformes > Jacanidae > Jacana > Jacana jacana. The sequence goes on from VZTM01032885.1 coordinate 39,730, forward strand.
TTCCCTCCCTACACCAGCACCACAAAGAAGCTGGACAAACTATCGAGGCCAATGAACTGGGCAGGGAAAAAGATCAGTCAAGTGCATAAAAAACAAGTAAGTTTTAAACAGATGGTTGTTTTTCTCAGAACCAACACATCAAATGGAAAGAGGAGAGTGTGTGAACTGTTCTGCTTTACCCAAAGATATCAACCAGAATCTGCACTTGCATGAGTCCAGTAAGACCAGGGAGCTGTATTCCAGATGCTGCTTCCCAACCCTCTTTGGGTTTGGTTTTTTTTGGGTTTTTTTGTTGTTTGTTTGTTTGTTGTTTTTTTTTAGAATAAACAGCTTGTGGTTAGGAAATCCTAGTACATTTGTTCATTATTTTACTAATTTGTCTCTGAAAAACCTCCAGTTTTCCAGTTAACCAGGGGTCCCTGCAGTCATAAAAATGTAAGCACGTGGGAACGTGGGACTGTGCAATTCCAGTCCAGCATGAAGAGGCTCCAGTAAGGACCAACTGTTCAGGCAGAATGAACACCAGATTCCAGGTCTGTACCTCTGAATGTGCTCAAAGGACTCAGGGCTACCCAAAGTCATCACTCCTCCTAGTTCAGGGAACTTAGAAGCACATGGGATTGAGAGATGGGATTTAGTGGCTGGATCCACTTGCAACAACCATCACCTGTCCAGCTTAGGAATTCGGCCAAATCATGACACCAAAAATTCAAGATTTACAATGTTTTGCCTGACCTTTTAAAGTTATTATTACTGGTATTATAAAATAATTTCAGAGTTTTGAAATAAAACAAAATGTTAGACTGCATTTTCAGGGTCACAAAGACTTGAGGAAACAATACGTGAAGTAAGTTAGAAAACAAAAGATCCAGACTACAGTTTGGCAGAGTTTCCAAAATGTGGAGCTGGTATATGTGAACAAGTAATGTTAATCTGACAGGGCTTTAAATTTGATATAAGGCTAAATAAAGCTGAGGGAAACATGAGTGCAGGAACTTCAAAGGCTCAACAGTCAAGTGAAGTCAAATTAATACCTGACTAGGCTGGAACAAAGAGCAGATGGCTTTTGGAGGGAGCTGTGTATTTGAACTCAAGATGACTTTGGTAACAGTTCAATTGAGAGACCAAAAAATTAAAGCTGGAAATACTATGTATATATACAACCTCAAAGAGAACTCTTCAAACTGTGAACAAACCGATAAAACAAGTAAATCTGTGTCTCCAAAATCTGTATGGTTCTGGAAACCATATTGTGGACATTTCAGACAACCAATATATCCTTCTGAGACAGTGTATTTTTATCATATACTCTTCTGGGGAATTCATAGGAAGAAAGAGTAATCACAATGGCCTAACCACTGATTACCACTGATTTTAGACAGGAAACCATCAGGTAAAAAGTTTCAAAGACACCATGCCTCACCATTCGAATTTGGGGTGAAGGACATAGTGCTCTAGATTGTTTCTTCAGTGTAATTTATTCTGTGGATGTTATACATATATGTGCAACTGTCTTCCTAGCATCTTCTACACATTAACCTAATGGTTTAGGCTGCTGACTGAAAAAGGAAAGCTCTAGCTCTTAAGGTGTAACTCTCCAAAAGTTGTCTTCTGTTGGAGAGCAGGGAAATGCATACAGCAAGCAGCTTCAGCTGTAGCACTACCAGGAGCCATCCTTTTCTGAGTAACTTGTGCCAACTCCCTCTTCAGGAAAATTTAAGTCTTTTNATAATTGAATGAGGTCTTGCTTTATAAAACTGTGATATGGCCATTTCAAACCAACATCATCTGGGAAAAATAATCATACAACTTTTGCATCATTATTTTTGGTTCTAATACATACGAACTACTATTGAAAAGCCTGAATCTTAACATACAGCACGTACTTCTGGTACAAGCTAAGCACTCAACAGCCACAGAATTAAAGCAGAAGAGCCTTTGAAGAATTAGGGACCTACATTAGCTGCAATGTACTGACAGCTAAGTTGATGTTATTTTTATTTCTTCACTAGTGAAACTGGCACCTAATAATTACATATATTGGATCCAACACACTAAAAGATATGAAAAGTTTCCTGGAGGTTATTTATAGGAAGAAGCCAAGACTCCTCATGCTCTTCATCCACAGACTAAAACCATTCTTTTACTAGTATATGTAAAGAATGGTAATTTCCCAAAATTTAAAGCAGTGTCAGAGAGAGTTAGAATAATTTAGTATCGATTAGTTTTCTATACATTGTCATTCAACAAGGCCACCCACAGCTTAATTATCACATTTTGATGGATAAACTACTCTAGCAAAAGATTGCAAACGGCAGGGAAGGAAATAAGAAGTAGGCCAGGTTGCCTTTACGTTGCCTGCAGAACAGCAAAACCAATGACCTGGATAACACATGCTGAAGAGCATGAGCAATAGTCAAGGCACCATTTAAAGGGTCTTCATTTGATTCAGTAGCTCGCTTCCAAATTCTTTTGCTCTCTGCTCCTGAGCGGCTTAGCCACTGATTTCCTCCCGGTGAACAGTAACAGCAAATGTAGGTTCACTGCTGCTATGATTGTTTTTCCAGCCGACTCTCCCATCTCTTATCAGCAAGTTCAACAACAGTCTCCGTGTCGGAGATTGGTGCTGAATTTGACAAACAAGGGAAAATATTTCCCTGAGGGGTCATTACATTTGTGTCTTCAGCCCACGTGCAGCAGCACTGTGGCCACATGGCGTTGATTTTTCTGATGGTATTTAAAAACAAACTCAACAAAAGGAACTTAGAGAGATTTTTTTTAAGGTAACTCAGAAAATAAGTGCTTTGTGAAAACTGGTACAGGAAATTGACATTTTTGAATATTAGAATTTGCCCCGTTCACCTTCAAAGGCAAAAACCTCCTCTCACTCAATTCACATCTGAAACTACCAATGCTTGTTAAAAACATCCTAACTTACTGGAGTTCAGCAAGTTCTGAAGTAATTATTTACTGCAGTAGTTCTGGAGTTAGGGCTGCTAACTTTCTTCACGTTTTATTAAAAAAAATATGGTGGGTTTTTTTTCCCTTCTTTCCATATACTTGCTATTTGCGAACCAAGACAAACAGATATCCAAAGCATTCATTCTGTTCTATGGCAACATTCATTAGAGCCAAACGTTTTAACTTAAATTAGTCTCAAAAGAGTTAACAGTGTAATAAATGAAAGACACTATAAATTGAAACAGTACAGTAACCTTTGTTTCAAACGTAATTCACAAGCAGCGCCAGCAAACTAAAACAGAACCACTCTGTTTCAGACTTCATGTAACTCACTAAATTTCCATATTCCTATACTTTAAAGGTTATTAGTTTTTAGTCAACTTTATAAGGGATACGGGTAAGTCAACATTTGTCATGGCAGGAAGCCCAACGTTATTATTTTTATTAGTCTGCTACTAGTTAAATTGGCCTAAGATTAAACAGTTCTAATAAATGTGCATAAAACTTGGAATTGAATATAAAAAACCCCCACATTCAAGCTCTGTTCCACAGGATGTTATCAGTGTTTAACTTCCAGCAGGATAAAAAAAAAAAACCCTACCCAAAACTAAAACACTAAACAATAAAGGTTAAAATAGAAAAAGCAACCTATGTTACAGGAGTCTCTTAATACAGCAAACATTTAACCTAAAAATAAATTAAGCTTGCACCTCAGGCTTTTTGCATCTTCAGAGAGAAGCAAATCTAAAACCAGAACATTTTCAATTGTTATTGGTGCTAATAAACTATTATAAACTATTAACTATATTTTATAATACTTGAAACAGCATATAATTTGCCTTTGCTTTATAGTATCTTAGAAATACTCTAATATGAAATTCTAGAACAGTCAGTCTTCTAGAGCTGAGACTGATGGTCAAGCAAAACAATGTGACTCTAAAGCAGTTCCAAGTATAGTTCAGTGTTGCACAAAGGTAACTGTAATCATCCACACAAGTCTACCCTAAAACCTGGGAGAAGTATCCCACTAGCAAAACTACTAAACAGTATAAGTAAATTGATACCTAAAGGGAAATTGAGCCAATAAATATTGTGTCTATACAACTTTCCTTCAAATCCATAAGGCTCTATCCACCACCCATACTCTCCGATGTGAGCAGCAGCATGTTTGTTATTCCTCCTCTGCCAGTCTCCACCAAACCAGCAAGCCAACTAAGCAAAATCCAGAGATATTTAAATTGCAGCATTATAAAGAAGATGACCTAAAACAATAGTCAGGGTACAATGAAAAGCCACATAGAGAAATATTCTTAATTGAAGAAAATCAGCTGAAGTTTGCAACATGCTCTCACATCATGTATTGATCAAAGATTGGCTCCTCGCTGCCAACAGGCCGCTCTCGTTCATCCCCACTCTCAAGACCTCAGATTTCATTTGCCATATGCAAGACAGAACCCCTGAAGTGTCAGTAGCATAAAGACAAGGTGCACCCGGCTATCTTGACTGATCATTTGTCTGCAATATCCAGAAATCAGTACGCCTACCAGCAGTTAGGAAATGAAGGCCAATTCACAGAAAACCCTCACACTGAGGTGAATTAACCCAAGTAACAGAAACTCCCAAAACTGCAGACAAGTGATGTAGAATTGATTAAATTCTGCATTTCCTTTCATTAGAAGCTGCTTCTACAGACTACCTAAGACCGACGTTTTCCATTCTGGAACAAACTGGCTGTGAAGCTGGACTGCCAATTAACAACTAGACTTCATACAGCAAGTTGCTGGATGGAAAAATAAGGGCAAACTGTTTGTGTCAAACTGCCATTACTCAGAACAGATCAGCAATTCCAGGTGGGGGGGTTACACGTTTCCAGGTTTAGCTCACTGCAGTTACACCGCACATGAACTTACCTGAAATAGATCAAAACTGCAGCTTCCTAATATTTCATTAAAAATTAAATACATGCATTTATGAAGATTAAAGAAAATTCATGACTTGCAGTTTATCTCCATCTTTTGGCCCTTCTCCCGCTGGCTTCATGCCTGGTTCTCATGTTAATGATGTGCCATGGCCCAGAGGCCTGTGGGTTACCCTTCAGGTTAGCTCGCCTGCACGACCCATGCCAACTTAAACACGGTCCTGCACTTCAAACTAGCGAGGATAGCTGGAGACAATGAAGGAGAGATTGCAAATGGGTCTGATTCTGAGGTCTAAGATTCCTGCAGCATAAGAGATGCAAGCAGACATACAACATACGGGAGACACAAAGGAATTCTCTACCACTGTTTTAGCTTTTGGAGCCTCAGCCCAGGCACTGTATTAGATCCTGTAGCAGAACGGAACACCCTTACTCTGAGAAATTTATGTCTTCTCATGACTTCAGACCTTTAAACCTCATTCTGTGATTGTGTGAGCTCTTCCTTATCTGCCGCTCATCCACTGGCTCTGGTTCACTTTGTTTCTTTTACAGGAGGTGATAAGGGAGCTGCTTTAACCAGTGAAACATAGCAAATGGGCTTTTTACACCTTAAAGCGGGCAAATTTCAAGCTTACTGTCTCTACTTTTGTATTATGAGAAAAAACTGGAAACAGCTTAAGAACTCAGTAGTGTTTACAGCTAGAAACATATTACATTTTTATGCGGTATATTATATATATGTATATATTTCTGCTTCCTTCACCAATTTTTTGGAGTGGCAAGTGGTCAGTGGTCATTCATACCCTCCTAAAACAATCAGGAGGGTGTTTAAAAGTTTATTTTTCAGAATGCTGGAAGTCCACCATACTCCCAGGAAAACAGCCTGAAAGCATTGGGTGCTTTTTCTTATTTGTATAAAACACAAACTGAAAGATTATAAATCCAAAACAACCATTTGCACATTGTAATTCTGATTGATCACATCTGTTATTAGACCATTCCTCATGCTCTAAGCTTTCATTGAGACTTTTTCTTTGAAATTTAACTATAATTAAGCTACCCTTCCGAACTGTAAGAGAGGAACACACCAACACTTCAGATTTTACAAGTCTTTTCATTCACAAAAACCCCTTCATGCAATAAAGGTTAAACACATATGTCTTCAATATTATAGGTACTGAAATGAGTAACCTTAAGGGAACCATTTGGTAGGTAACTATTTAACATAGATGGGTATGTAACACACACAAGCACTCTCTCTCAGGGTGTTAATTTTCAAAATCACACAGTTGGAAAAAACCCTCTACCTTTGTTAACTGCAATAATTAAATCCCTTTATGTAAAACTACGCTGAAAAGCAAGCGTGCAGCATCTTTTCATAAGCTCTTCCCTTAAGCATCATGATTAAATAGTAACTTGGCTTATGTTCCTTACCCTTTAGACCTATTCAACTGCTGGAGAGAATTAATCTTTGATGTAGTATTAAATGTACTCCCTTTAACGAGACTAATGAAGAAACTGTATATTTAAGTGATAAAAACTTGAGAGAAGCTGTTCCTTCCTGCAGTGCAGGTGGACAGAATCCTTAAGGTCACTGTTTTCTTTCCAAACAAATACACAAAGCAACATTAATCTAAAGTATTAAATACTTCAGTCTTTCATGAACATTGCTCCTAAAAAGTTTCACTGTTTAGAAAAATTTTGCATATGAGTACGTTGAATTTGGATGAATAAGATTTCTTATGTCACCTAAAGGGATTTTAACTTTATAAATAAACAAAGTAGCCAGCCTGCTGGGAGGGCAGTTTTCAGTTAGCATTATCATATTGATTTCTTGGTTTATTACCAATGCTGAAAATACAGATAATGCTTTAAGACACCATTTTCTACATTTCCTTCGCTCAACAAAACCAGTTCCTGTGAAAGTTTAACAATTTGTAAGTAATGGTTAACACAGGGATGGAAGTGACTTTAAACTACATGTCTAAACCAGATATTTTTCAATTACCTACTTAAAAGATTACCTTTCATTCCCTAAAACAAGAGGTGACAAAAATCTAGATTCTTTATTCCTTGCCTTATTCCAAAGGGAAGTTCAACACCTAGATATAGCAGGAAAGGATGCCTAAACAAACCAGGTATCTATACACAGCAGCCTATTTTCAAAGCACGTTATTCTTCCCCAAGGCAATACAGACCCACCATAACGAAAAATAAAGTTGCAACCATATCACCAGTAGATTAAGTACCTCCGTCTCTTTAGCCGGGCTGGTAGCAGCCTGCACTTCCAAGGCGCAATTTGCCCTCTTGACGGAAAGGTAAAAAGGATAATCCTTGGCCACCATGGTGGCTGCAGGAGGAGCGCTTTCGGGGGTCACAGCTGATCCTGCCCGCCTACAAGACGTGAAGACAAAGCGGAGCTTCCCCTCCCCGGCACTCGGCACTTCTGGAACCGAGATGTCCTGCCTTAGGCTGCAGAGGGTACGGCCCGCCAGAGCTCCTACGACCGAATGAGGCCGGAGAGGCGCCAGCGNGGCTCGGCGGGAGGGCGGCACTCACCCAGGCATCCTTCCCCGGGGCTGGGGCTTTACTCCGTTATTGCCACGGAGCACTAACACATACACGACAAAGGGCAAATCGAGCCCGGGGGGCTTTCCTGTTCGCTTCTCACAGGGCAACTGCCATTCGGTCACTGCCGGGCTTTCCGGCAGCCGAGCACCGAGAAGCGCAGGGCTTCCTGGCAACTAACCAGCAGCAGCGCCCAACCCCGGCTGCGGTCCTAGGGACGGCGGTGGCATCTACCTGCTGTGCGCAACGCTCCTGCTGACCAGAGAAGGAATGCTGCCTCTTGTTCAGCTCCCACAACATACAGCATTTTAATTTATTTTTAATTTTATTCACCCATATTGTTGCTTTTTCCTGTCTGGCAAGCAGGAGTTTGTTTCTTGTTTTCAAAGTTCCCCTCTTGTTGCTATTGTTTAGTCAAAGAGCTCCCCTGCCCACACCCCTCATTGAAACAAGCTGAGAAAGTGGATGAACACCTTTTGGGTAACAGATCTCACAGGGCATTGGAGCCTCTCCTCAGCCAGGCAAACCCTGTTTGAAGTCTACCTTAGGCCAGAGGTAGGGAAGATTTCCTGAAAACAGAGGAAGTGTGAGGGGCCCTGTCTGCAATATGGGATTGATCCGACAAAAACACTATATGGGAGAAAAGGAAAGGGAAACAGAGTAGGAAGCTGGAGGGTGGGAGGAGGGAAGGATATTTTCAGCCAAAGGGAAGCAGCACAACCAAGAATAACTTTAGAGAGTCTGAAAGAATTAACTGGTTTTCAAGGCAGACTGTATGATGGATGTTGCTTTACAAGCATTTGTTTTCCTAAAGGTTGTTAATCAGATAACGATGTCTTTAGAATAAGCTTAGTCAAACAGCAGACGTAGTCCTCATTTGGACACTTTCCTCTGACTTCATCAATAGCCCAGACATACGGTGTCTCTCCACTTACCCTCCTAGGCCTTTTCAGGAGCCGCTGCAGTAACGCAGAGATGCTATCCTGCTGCCTGCCTATTCGTAGTAGCCTGCTCACAAAAAACCCCCACTAGTTTCCCAATCCCACAATTCCTGGAAAATTGCTAGAACAAAGTTATCAGTTCTTCCAGTTGTCTGGTTATTCTAGAAGAAAACGTGACATCTGAACATTTTGAGTACTATGTGCGGTACCGCTCTCCTCATCTCCATCCTAATAGGATGGGACAAGGTTCCCTGACAGCTGAAGTGTAGAGGAGAGGTGTGGAACAGCTTTCATGTAGAGAGTAGCTAAGCAGAGAGGGCATTTCAGAGAAGAAAAGAGAAATCAGAGCAGGTGTGATAAGGATCTACAAGCCATGAGTGACAGAGAAAGCAAATAGGGAATGATTTTTCAATGCGTTCAACTAGAGCAGAAAAAAAGGGGTGCATCAGGTAAACCAGATAGTGGCAGTTTCAGAGCAATGAATAAAGGAGCTAATTCTTCACATTATGTTAAATTTTTACATTATATACAAAGGAAATATTTGTCACAAGATACTGCTGCTAAGAAAGCTGCTCAGACAAATTCTTGGCTATTAGAGTAGCATTTTGGGGAAACATGACAGGCTATTTCTGGTTTGTACTCTTCCCCGAGCATCTACTGCTGACCACCACTGGGCATTTGGTACTAGGTTAGATCCATCTTTGCTGCTGCCTCCTTCCTTCCCGTATTTCAAAACATGTGTAAAGAACAAGCAGTCGATTTGTGTTGTATATTCCTTTATCAGTGTTACTGATGTTGTTTTCCCCTTTCCTTTGCTATTCTGTTAAACTGCCTTTATCTCAACCCATGAATTTTGCCTTTTTCTTCCAGTTCTCCCCACATCCTGCCAGGGTTGGGGGGTGAGCAAATGGCCACATAGTTCTTTGTTGCCAGCTGGGGCTAAACCACCACACTGTCCTACCTCAGGATTTCTGAAGCTACAAACAATTATTTCATCCACCTGAACGTGTGTTCATTTTTCCAAGTCTTCAGTGTGACACCCAAAGGCCATACCTTTGAGCACACACTGATAATGTTGGACAGCTTCTTCTCACTCTTCAAGTACATCAAAAGATCAATACACACAAGTTGTATAAAATGGTTAAGAGCCTCCTGAGAACACTGCAGCTGCTGTGTAACCATTTAAGCCCATGAAACCTTGATTTCAAATACCATCTGTGTATCATATGTTTGTTTATGACCATGTAGGCTAACACCATTTCAAAAATCAACTTCACTTAAATCAATCAGACCAATTGCCTTCAGGGCTTCTCCTCAAAGCATTCTAATCCTGTAACATGCTTCACAGCATCAAGAGCACTTCACACAGGACAAGAGCATACCAGTTTGGAGACTGAAATAATGAACTTTGGTTTATACACGTTAAAAAAAAAAATAGGCCAAGAGAAGGATTTTGTACTTTCTCCATTTATCAGGCGAGTGAACCTCAGCTTGACTAAGCATTCTTGAGAAACGGGAGAAAAAATTGTCTTAAGAGGAATATGATTCTTAAAAATAGGCAGATACCTTTATATCAATAACTTCTGCAGCATCTTGCACCTCCAACATAGACTTCAATGAACAGGTAAACCAGGATTCATCAGACTCTGGATGTTTGCTTACTTCATCGAGTGCAAATATGGTTTTAGAACTGAAATCTAGACCCCAAGTTGATTGATGAATATACACCTAACTTCATAACTATCACATTGTCTGACAAAATAACACAGTGATACAATTGCAAAAAATTGTCTCTTCCAGAGCTGTGAGTTTGTTTGTAGGCTGCTGTGTGCATTCATAATCAAAACTCTGTCGGGTTAGTCACGGTACTGAGTCCCTTCTGCATCGTGTGTCAAATACAACATTTGGAGTCCATTCTTAAAGATGAACTTGTGGCTGAAACACTCCCAAGTGAACTCCGGAGTTGGAGAAATAAGGGTTTCAGTGATAACACTAAGGAATCCTGAAAGACTAGATCCAGTGAGTCCACCCATTCAAAAAAATATCAGACTTAAGACTACAATCTGTACTACCACTATAAAAATCAGATCTGTATTGTAAGCTACTTTCAAAAACGAAACTAATATTTACAAAGAAACAATGCTAGTGACTAGATTGCACAGCAGACCAATGCATCGGTTTTGCCATTTCTGGACCAGGTTTTTTGTGGGTTTTGCTTTGGTTTTTTTACTCACTTAGGCCAATGTCACAATTTAGTCTGACAGTTACTTACCTGTCAGCGAGAAATAAGTAGACTATTTGGCAACTCTAAAAAGCCTTGCTGAAGAAAGCTGCCTACCACCACTGACCTGGTTCAGGACTGAAGTTTACACAGTTTTCACTGATTGTTCACTCCAATGTATTTAGTTAAGTTTGAACGTGTGAGGAAACTAATACTGAAGTAATTATTGCAAAAGCATCTGTCTCCATGGCAAAGTCCTTTGAAATACTTAGGGTTTGAACCTTAAAAATATCTTCCTATGAGGTTATAATTCCTTTTCATCTTACACTAATCTTTGAGATTCATATAGCTTTGATCAGAGTAATTTTAAAATTAAAATGCAGTTGATGAAAGGTTTCTCAAGGGATCCAAAATATGATGGCAAAAGAATAAAAACCAACAAAAGAACCTGTTTCCATTTAAATAATAGTTAAGAAGCCATTATGCTAAGCAGTAGCAAAAGGAACTGAAACATTTATCTAGGCATTTAAATAAGGAAAAGCCCAATGGAGTGAAGACTCTTCAACCAAAGTCATGGGCTTTAAAGGAATTCAGTGGAACAGAAAATCATCAGTTAAAGCTAAACTCTGCCTCACAAAGAAACCCCACAACTAGATTGTTGAAAGATTGGCTGTTTCTGTTTTTTTGTATAAGTTTTGTTTTGGCATGATCTTTGCCAACATATTTTAACTGCCTTTGGGCAGAACTGCAAAATCTGTGATTAAACACAAATATTTTGAGATGTCTACACCCAGATCTCAATTAACTTCTTCTTCCTGATATGCTAATGTGACTGCTTTCCTTATTAAAAGTAAAAAACCGTTTTGTCAAGCTGTTAAAAAGAATAAAAACAGATAAATACAATTGATTTTTCATAAAATATTGCTATGCCAAGAAGTTAAGGACTCCCAATGTCTGCCTGCCTGCCTGCCCCCGCTTTTCTTACCTCACCCAATGTAAAACAGCCCTTGGCTTGAGTCTCCGAGTCATCCGGAGTAGAGCAGCTCTGTTGCCTACCTAAGTTACTCCAGGTTTATGGAGAAGTAAGAGATTTAATGTAATGAAAGTGTGTTGCAGGGGACCAGAGTCTCCTATACAAGTTTGGCTAAGTGTGTCTCTTTGTGCTATGAGTACTTGGCATAAGAGGTTTCTGGAGATTTTACCGACCACATAAACCTGAAATTAAGTAGAAATATTGCATACATATTTCAAGGAAAAAAAATACCAACTCAGTAGTTTGAACTTTATGGAGTATTCTCTCATATATGAACACATCCTCTGTGTAATTAGGAAGCTTTCCTTTCAGAAAAACAAAAACCAAACACCAAAACCCCAAGCAAATGACCAAAGGAAAACTCTTAAAGCAGTCACTTCAACCAAACATGATAAATTTGAATCTGCTCAGGAGCTGGAATGCAGAAACACTGACAGTGATAAGTGAGTAGCTAGAACACACATAAACTGCTAGATAAAGGGTATTTATCAGGCAGTTACACAGCTGCTCAAGAAACTGCCATTTCTTCAGTGTAAATACAGATTGTACATATGATTGAGGGGAGACCTCATCACTCTCTACAACTGCTTGAAAGGGCACTGTAGAGAGATTGGTGCTGGTCTCTTCTCACGGGCAATGAGCGACAGAACAAGAGGGAATGGCTGCAAGCTGCAGCAGGGTAGGGTTAGGCTGGACATTAGGAAAAAGTTTTTCACAGAGAGAGTGGTCAGTCAGTGGAATGGGCTGCCCAGGGAGGTGGTGGAGTCCCCATCCCTGACTGTGTTTAAGAGTAGATTGGATGTGGTGTTGAGGGATCTGGTGTAGGGGAGAACTTGTAGAGTAGGGCTGATGGTTGGACTTGATGATCCCAGGGGTCTCTCCCAACCTAAATGATTCTATGATTCTATGATATGGTAATAAGAGTTACAGCTTAGTAGGTAATAAACACTAGGAAGAGACCACTTGATTAAACACGCTGGCACTGAGAAATTCCTACAAAAATATGATTACAGAGTATGTGATTGCCATTTGAAAATACTATCTCAAAAACCACAGCAGTATTTCTTCCAGGTAGTCTCCTAATCCTGGAAAGATCACTGCAAAAAAAGCAAGACCTCTGGAGAACAACTGACATTACAAAACTGAAAGCCAAATTTCTATTCTGTCTAGATCCTCTATTTGGAGACTGCTTTTCACATGACCCTTATTTGTGCAGTAATACTTCTCTTGTCACTTATGGAGCAACAAGAGAAGGAGGGAGTTGCATTTCCTCAGTGTTAAAACAGGCCACGCTTTGGGTTTTGCAGCCAAGATGCTCTCAAATATTCCCCTAAATTTTGTCAAATACAATTAATAAATAGCAGGAATCTCCATTGTCTTCCACTGTGAATGATGGCTACTTCGAAACACCATCTTTATACTGCAGTACGCTCCTGATGAACTGCCGGAGAGACATGATTCTCCCACAAATCATCATGAATGTTTTATTGTGTAAACAAACCTCCAGCCTGTGAAGCAGTCCATGGGCTTTCAAAGACAGACGTGCACACACTGTTTCTTCGTATAAATACAGGCTGTGGAACAATTATGCACTGGGAGACAAGGAGAGGAAACAACCTGCCAAGTTGTTTCGGTTTGTTTGTTTTCATTTTGCTAAATTCATGTAACTTTTGAACACTGCAGACAGTACCGTGCAGTTGAAGGCTGCCCTCTTAACAATTGCGTTTGCATTCCCTTCACCAGCTTCCCTTAGGACAACAATAACAACCCATTTTTATAGCTGCCTCAGATGCATTTATAAAACCTGTTACAGTGACTGGTCCGTAGCTCCAGACTAACGATGGTCTGCCTAGAGAAGTCCGGATGGATTAATGCCTCTCCACCCCTCTACCACACCCAGCAACACAAACTAGTTACGAAGCCCGGTGGTCCCTTGCGAGGGGAGGCAGAGGGTGTGCCGCCGCTCCATGAAATGACCCTCCACGACTTACACTTGTAACGAAGAACTTCTTGAGCTTGTCTGAGTGTTTACATCCCTGGGGAGAGCAGAAAGGAGGAGGTGGGAAGGATTGTGCTCATTTATCAATGTGGATTTTCAACAGCCAGGCAAGCTCTGTAGATGATGAAATGATGACCCGAAATGTATCATCCTTTCCTGAAGTTTTACATTGAAAGAGGTATTCTAGGGAGAGGAAATTACTGGAACCACTTGTATGATGTTTAAATGAGATTAAATGTAATTAAAATACTTATAGTTTTGTAATTAAATTTTGTAAAATATAATTAAAATACTACAGGCAGTGTGGGAGCAGGAATTTCTCTCCAGAGCACTCCTGCTGACTGCAGAATTAAGTAACAAATTTCTTTGTAAGAAATCATACTTTCTAATGGAAAGTGTTTACCAAGACATCACAGTAGTGGTCTAATTTCTGTTTTGATGAAATTTTATTATAACAACATTTATATTACATGAGAAACTCCATAATATTTTCCCTCAGAGAGGACAGTATTTTGCAGTCTTTGGCTGTATGTTTAGATATAGCGGGCTGTTTAGATGCGAGCAAGAAGAAAATTCTATTAAGCAGTAACAGGAATTTTGCTGACTCTGTAACTGATCTGACATGTAATACTGGCAAAATGCCACTTAGTTTGTTCTTCCAACCACCCCCTCCAACAGCAATATGTAAAGCAAAGTTTGGGATTAATATAGTTTATTAGACCAAAATTATATAACTGTGGGGAATAAAAACCACAACCAACTAAACAACCAAAAAACCCCAGAAAAAACAAACCCAAACCCCCAAACAAACAAACAACAGAAGAGCTTTCAAGGTACATAGCTCCTTCTTCAGGTCAGAAATAACAGTAGCAAAAAAGTAAGACTTGGGCCTTTGGAGTCTCCTTTTCCTATTCATTTATTTACTTGGTTGTACAATTTTCAAACGCTGTGTTCCGTTTGACATGTTTTTCTACACTTATCTGTTCACATGATTCTCCCCAGTGCTGAGAAGTCATCTGAGTTAATCACTACATGAATTTTGGAAAGTTTTAACTTTGGGGAGTGCTGTACTCAAGATGCAAATAAAGTCTTGAAGTGCTAACAAAAGAGTTTACAGTATGGCTGAGGTTATTTAACCATTTGCCACTCATAGAAGTATTAACCGCATTTCCTTCTCCTCTATCCAAACTCCTCCTCCTCCCTTTTTTTATGCTCTTGCACTGAACCTTGTGCTGTGTAGTCCTTCCCTGTCACCTCACGCCAACTCTACCACTCGTCTCATCCCACAGGTAAGTCAGCAGGTCCAAACCCACAAAAATACTTTCTTTTACCAGGTTTTGTTTTCTGCTGGTTTTGTGAGCTGAACAGGTTATTGTGCCATGAGAAAAGCACCAGAACTCACTGAAGGTAAATGGTGGAGACGTGCCCAGGTATGAATAAGGGCAGCACAGGGCAAAGGCTAATTTTTATTCTCCTTATAGCTATAAACCCTTAGCTCAGCTTCAGCTGTTTCATGAAGTCATACCCAAAGAATAGTGTCAACTTTTCAGTTCTTTGGATTAAAGTTTTGGATGAGAAGCTTGATTTATTTATTCATTTTTCAAAATAGACACACCTATTAATTTCCATAACAACAGTGCACTCTTACTCATCTTCTAGTCAGTTATTTTTGTCAATTTGAATATCTTAAAATTAAGGGAACATCTGTGCTTCTTGAATAAACATTTAACACGCAAACCTTGAGATTGACTTTGTATTGTCCTGAGCATGATTTACCCTCTTCTAGACCATGCCAGCAAGGAGATGCCAGCAGCATTTCTAGACCCAAAGTTAAAGCAAAAGTATTTATTTGGCACAGATTACAAGACGTCTCTGGGAAAGACTACTGGTAATAAAGCAAAACAGTGAGACTATTAAGTCCTTTACAAACAGTAAGGACATTCTAATATCTCAACTACAGTAGAGCAATCTTAAACCTGCGATGCCAGGTTTACACACAACAACACACTACAACACTCACTGACAACCCAATGCAGAAAACCTCCATATTTGGCTCTGAATAGGGTTTTACAGATCACACAATGCTTTACAATCCAAGTTATCACTGTGCTTATCCAAATTGCAATATTCCACTATTGTGGTCCATTAATCTCTGTAGAAATGTTGTTCAAATCCCATGTGCTATGACATACTGTACCAAAAAACGAGACAAAAATTAACACAACAATATTAAATCATCTTTCTTTTACCCAGATCCTCTCCCTAGGAGGGGGGGGAGGAAAACCATGGAATAACTTCAAAAAGACGTGTCCTTGCAAAAACTGACAAAGCATCAAAAAAGAAAAAGATAGAACTAATCTACTCCCAATACCATCTGTATTGTAGATGTACGGCCTTAAAGATGATGTGGCATTAGCAACAATGTGACTGATCTTTAATAGGCAGATGAAACGGGACATGAGGTCTTTAAACAGACAAAAACCACCCACATGAGGACAGAACTTCATTGTTCATAACGCTTTATCAAGAGTTAGGGAACAAGAAAGCCCTTCCTAGGAATGTTTTACTTCAGGCCACAAAAAAGCTTCATTTACCGTTACAAAATAACTGTCTTCCCAAGTGTAAATATAATGAAGTCATCCCTAATGGTACAGAAGCTACTATAATCAGTTTTAACCAAAATAGTAAAATATAAATAAGAAACGGTTTTCCTGAATACTTTATTGGTTCAAGAATGCTGTGATTTCTGAAGGCTATCTCCTCTCTGGTCCATTTGTTAGCCACAAACTGCTACCTGGCAAAAAGATCATGCTTTCTTTGTCATCCTATTTCTGTGTGATCTCCATTATTAAATCTCCAACCATGATCCACCCTTAAGTGTTCCTTTTCCTAACAGCTATGAATTTTGGACAGGTCACTAACAACCACCCTTAAATTTGTTCCCCAAAGAGCAGAGATCGCAGAACCACAGTATTCCATGATTCTGCGATCTCTGCTGAGGCAGTCAACATTTGAAAATGAAAAATAAAAGTCTTAGAACCACCACAGATAAAATGATTATTTTAAAAGCTGAAAAACTACTCAAAGTTGCATCAGAACAGATTTTTTGCTTCTATTAATCTCTAAAACTCAACAACTGACTGAAAAAAAAACGAATATAAAAGCAAGATGATACATTCATGTTTTAGCAAATGTTCTGATTTGATTATATAATTGGGTTTGGTCTCAAATTACATGGATGTTAAATGCTATATCGTCAAATCCCTGCAAACATATTAAATTCCTAATAACTAGTGAAGTGTTAACATAAGAACATTTAGAACAATGTGTTTAAGCCTTAAACACCAACTCCTAGCCATAGAAGCATTTTGTTCTAATACTGCATGTTAAACAGAAAATAGCACTCCTCCCCCTCACACACACACCCAAAAAAACCAAAAGCCACCAAAACCATATACTTTAACACCAGGCATTGGTTTCAGAGTCGAGGATGGTTAACAGCTGTCACATTTATTCTGACCATCATGTAATTTTGGGGGAGGGTTCTTCTGAAAACATGGGGCTGTACAGGAGGACAAAATGCACCCATTAAAAATAAAAACCCATCAAGCTAAGGATGAAGGCTGGTATTGTAGACCAGACAGAAACAGGAGTGAACCACTTCAATGGCAGAATGATTTGTGGGATTAGGATAAATATTTCATCTATCCTTTCAAAAGCCTTTGTAGTTTCTGTTTGATGCAAAATAGAAGTCATTAGAACAATGCAAAGAGCAGCACAGCATGATCAAAGTGATCATCCAGGAAAAGAGCTTTTGTAATAACATTTGGCTACAGATATGGAAGGTAAAACTGGTTTTGTTAAAGTCAGGGGGAAAAAAAAAAAAGGTTGTTGCAACAATCAAAACACAACATAGCAACATAGTAAGATCCTGAAGAAGTTTAGCTTTGCAAATAGAAAAGACCAGAAACTAATGATGATACGGAAATAATACACAAAATTAAACACAGGGCATATAAGAGGACCTACCACTGAGGCGAGTCTGAT
>VZTM01032886.1:0-23951 GCA_013400555.1 Jacana jacana
CTGAGGCCTCGTAGCACTCTCTCACTCTCTCTGGTTTTTAGGTCAGGCTAACCTGCATTCAGTGGAGCGCCTCTTTCATGGTTTAGGTGAAAGAGGTTGCTATTTTTTCCTTAAATTAGAACACCAAGCAAGGGTACAAAACACAACACAACGTGGACCACTCCACAGAACAAAGCTCAAAATTATGTTGCTGTGTATACACACCGCACGTAAATAATACTGTATGCATACACTGTATGTAAAGGAAGACTGTCAGTAGTTCACTTTTGTCCTTTCTTCTGCAGAGCAAGGAAAGTTTTCATTATATCTAACCTTTCTTACTCAGAGTTCACACATGGAAGAATGGTGAGGTGGCCTGTTCAAACAATCTTTTTTCTTACAGTAACCCATTTCCCAAGGGCTGCTATTGAAAAAGGGTTTTTACCAGATGGAATCTATGCTTTTAGAATACTTGAAGAGTGGAAGGTGGCTAGCTGGCACAGAGTCAACCAATAAACCAACACTTTCAAATGCAAAGTACTAACTTTCCTATGAGTGTGAGCTGCAACCTCCCCATAGTAACTGCCTTTAAAAAGAGATGAATTTGAGAAAGACAACAGTGTTAACAGGATTAAAAGAACAACTGAGCTTAGAACTTAGATTGTTAAGCAAATAGAAATACCCTTTGCATGTTTAAAAAAAAAAATCAAAACTAAAACTCTGTTTGCTGAGTGGTCAAACTCAATTTAACCAGGCAAGATGTAGGCAATTCCCTCTCCATAAACAATGTAAATAACTGACCTTTAACAGCCATTAGAGGATCTGCAGACATTGTAATCTCTGGATTCCAGCTGCTGCAAAGTTAACTTTTCTGTCATACAAGAAGTCATCTTTGTACCAATGAGGGCCAACTACTGAATCATCTTCTGTTTGAAAAGGAAACTTCAGTTTGAACTTTCATCATCCTCAGGACTCTTTATTCCCTTGAAAAATTAGTGTCAAGCAATGTTTGTGCTCAAAAAACTTTCTCCTGCTCATGGTTCCTTAATTACTTACATATTACCTTAAGATAATCTTAAAACATTAGTAATCTTCTTTAAAGCAAAACCCTTTGGGTATAGAAACACAGAGAGATTCAGAGCAAGTTTTTCTTCCCAGTCATTTGTACCTGTCTTGCTAAGTACAGTACGTCAACCAAGCCCACATCCTGGATTTAAATTTATAATGCTCAGCTCACCAGAGGGATTTACCTTTGCAGGCAGGAAAGAGGCCTGTTCAGATGCATCTTAATGCCTGAATCATTTTCAGAAAAACTGATTATGCAAATTAAGATGAACAGCATTAAGAAACATATCTTAGAGTTCTGAGTTGTAGCATGAAAAGGTTGGTTCAGTACGCCTCCCTTTATCCGCAGCTAAGCAATACCAGATATTGTGGGCTTCTCAGCCCTGGCCACTCAACACAATGACAAGGGCAGCCCCCGCTATTGCCAGGAGAGCAATTCTACAGTTTCTTCCTCTTCCCCATCCTCTCTCTCCTCTAAAACATCCTAAGAAAGGTTAGCATTTGTTGAATTTGGATTATACCCATAGTCTTACTCTTTTATCTTCTGGACGCTAAACACCACTCACAGGAAAACGTGTAATGTCCTCAAGAAGCTGTTTACTGAGCATAGCCTCATTGAGCCAACATAATTAATGAATATTAATCCAGACAATAACTCAGCAGACAGACAGGAACGCAATGTCAGCACCCAGCAAGATGAAAATGGGATGCCATTGTGCGTACAAAGAAGGTAAACACTTTCATATTACAGGATTTTAACGAAATGAAAACATAAAGGCTGGGGAGTTCAGTGGGAGGTAGATTTACACACTGTCGGATTTCTATTTCTGGACCAAGTTTTTACCTTTTTGCTTATAAAATGAAAAACAGTGAGAAGCTCACTGGTATCCTAGTAAGTCTTAAAATGGTAGTAAACACAACTTTCTAGATTTCTTGGTGAGGCAGCAAGAAGCTATTAAACCCTATGTTGCCCAAATTATAAGTGGGTAGCTGTGTAATTTCAATTATAGCACTGAAAGGAAGACTGGGAGAGCAATCCATCTTCTTATGTCTCTGTGCTGGCTATGCCAAATCACAGGAGGAAACTAGAAACTGGGTTGTCTGCCATGCAGTCTCTCCAGTTCCTGCAATCTTATCGCTGATCCTAGGGCATCCAATACCTATTTAAAAGCCCAGCTCTTTGGTTCTATTGCTTAGATGCAGCACTTGGTCTTATTTGAAGAGTTGCAGATAATTCTTCCCCGGCAAGGAAAGAAGTAACCCTCTGCAAATTCACATTGGGTCACGGAAACCTACTACCAAGGTCTGGACATACCTCTCTTTGCTTTATATTGAATTGAACTGAGTAGATTAAAGCCAATTCAGGTTTTATGCATTTTTTTTTCTTCTGGAAAAGCAATATTGTATTTTTCATAAAAGTTGTACACTTTTTTAGCTAAACTATTTCATGTGCAATTTTTGTGGAAAGGAATAGGTATTGTGCTTTCACATAGGGGGCTATGTAGCTATTTTTTGAGGACAAATGTAAGAGATTTCATTGGAAAACACAAGCTAAAAATATAAATGTATTTTAAATACAATGCTAATTTTTCCAGAGCTATGCAGACATAAAATCATTGATTTGCTGAATAAAAGTTTATGGGATCTGTTGACTTATTTTTACTACTAACTCTTAGCAGTACAAAAGCTCCTCGAGAAGCAAAACTAATGGAAACTGCTTGGTTTCCTATCAATCAGGATTCCACAACTCGACTCTGTGTCTAATACTGTTCCTACTTGGGGCATAGATTTTCTTCCACATTCAGAACATTCAAAACATCCCTATCCTCTGCTGATCTCCACTGTCCAGTAATATATTTATGTTGATGCCCTTATGTCAATGTGGGCATCAACAATATATCCTCGTCTACTTACTTTCTTGAGTCATGCAGTTTTGTAAGCTCTGTTGGAACCAATTATACTTCGAACTTCTGTCAAATGTGATTAAAACTGCTGAAAGCACTGGGAAGTTAAGAGCAAAAGGAGATATGTGCGCATGCAAACTCGCTGAGCATGATCTTTCAAAGCCAAGTTTCCTCAGGAAATCAAGCTAAAAAAAGGAGTATGGCGGCAGCTTTTTCAGAGCTAGTTCAAATAAGGAGATACATCGTATATCCTGTTCAGTGTGCCTTTTTTAAACTATTGGAATGCAGTTGCATTCATAAACAGCTATAAATACTTCCCATAGAAACAGCATACAGTTGCTGTTTCTCCCCACTCCCAGCCAAACTCTATCTCTCCAAATGTAAGACAAGAGCCTATTTTGGAAACTGAACTTCAGCAATGTGTGTATTCCTGCAGTTCGGAAAGGCTGAGCTTTTTAAGAAACAAAAACAACAAAAAGTGCCCTCTGTCAATTGATGTACAGTTTGCCTTCGCAGCTAAAACAAGCAGTGATTTTAACCCTGCAGAGATTAGGATTAAGAAGCTATCCCTCAGCTAAAAAACTGGCAAAAAGATGCTTTTATTGTTGCTCTAAAATAAAGCAAATTCAACATCTCATACCTGCCTGAAGCTGTTTTGTATGAATTTACCTCATAAAGAAAAAAAAAAAGAGAGAGTAGATTGCTTTCATGGTGCTTTTGTTCTGGAAAAGTTGATCCATGCCTTCACCACATCAAAAATAATACATTTTTCTATAGTGATAGGGAAGGCTTCAGGAAGCAGAGCATGAGAAGCCCAGCACAGACTCAGAAGGGTGCACAATCCACACTTTCCAGAGATGATGGATCTGAGAGGACTTTTGTCTATGAGCTGCAAGCTTGCCATTGCGAGGTGAGAGGAGGCCTGGCAAGGCGACTCCACGTTTTCTGTTCAAGCAGCAACAGTAATCCAGGATCTACTTCAGCGACACAACTGGTGAGGATATGGCCAGCCGTATAGAGCAATGGCTTTCAATTTTACGTTCACACAGAAGCTGGGAACACATGATTATGCCAAATCCTTGTGTAACATCATTTAGCACTTTCCCAGCACTCCCTGATCTCCAATTGCAAGTCTGCAAGGCTGGCATTTAATTTATTAAGTTTAGCTATGTACCCATGTAAAAATCACACTTGAGGGAAGAACAACCAAACTCTATGTGTGGCTCCTGCAAGCACTTAGATGTGCCTGCAAAATCACAGGCTAGTACTATCACTGTAAGCAAAACAATCCGCAGGCAATGCCTTCCCAACACCCTTATGCAGGGAGCAAAACCAGCCATAGCTAACTGCAAGAAACACAGTTTAAAGAACACGAGTGGTGCAACCCTGCCCAAAACTCCCCTGACCTCCTGCACTCCCACAAACGGTCAGGAGGAACAGAAAAACCCTTTGAAAACCAAAGACAGTACAGCTTTTCCCACTGGTTTTAAATTCTATGACTAACAAGACTTGGTCAGAGCTTCTGACCAAGACCACTCTTCCATATAGCAGAAAATTTGGGTTTAAGGCAATCTGTGCTGGATCAAGCTCTTCAGCAAAGTGCTGAGCTATTGCAAACTCACTTCTACACGAATATGTTGAAAGAGAAAAAAATTTCTGAAGGGATATCTCATTTCTAGCATACTTTACATTGGATTAGGTATTGTCTGTCCTCCTGCAGCTGGCACAAACCCAGCATAAATTCCACACTGTTCTGCTTAATTTGACACTTGATCCAGATCATATTTGTGCTGCTTGGTGACTTGGTATTAATGAATGAGAATCAGATTTAGGAAGAGTCTTTCATCCTAAGGTCAATCAGGGTAATTATGATCACTTAGCTTCTTACTCCTGCATTACAGAGATCATTTGTGCTAAAACAATGAAGGCCCACAAATTTAAAAATGCTTATCAGCAATACTTCAGCCCTCTTCTCAGTTCTCATCTAGTAATCTTCACAGATTATCAAATTTCACAAATTACAAAAAACATAGCATCAGAATCGTGAGTTTTGTAAGGTACTTTACTGTTTAGTTCCTCCCTTCACCTAATGGGAATACCCATCCAAACATGACAGAAAATAACAGCTCCATAAAAATAATGACTGTAACCAACTCCAGAGAGCTTATTCATTAATATGCCACTGATAACTTGCAGCAGTGCTGTGTGGAGAAGGCTTATGCTGATTTTCCTCTAACAAGGTCTTCTGTCACTTCTACCCTCTCCCTCTGGGAGCTGTGCACATGTGTTTAGACTGGCAGGTTACTCTTCCCCAGTCAGGGTCGTTCCCGAAAACCTCTGCATCCCAAATGAAGGGTAATTTATTCCAACTTACTGCCTGCTCTCCAGATCCATCCTTGGCCCAGCTCTGCACCAAGTTACGTCTTCCTCTGCAAGAATTTCCTCCAACAACAAATCCCAAACTTGCAGAACCACAAGACAACAGGAATTATCCTTTTGAAATCCTGCATTAGGTCAGGAGTTTCATTTATGCATATATATTTATTCCTAGGCAAGAGTTCAAACAAATGCTTTAATCAAAACAGTTCAATCTCATAAAAAGATTTAGAGGTTAGGCTTTTATTCTTCAGCTTGTCGGAGAAAACCAACATTAGGTTGGCAGTCCTCACCTGGGCAACATTGGCACTGACCTCTACTTTAAAGCTTGATCCTCATTATTGCATAAAATTCATATATATAGCAATAAAAATATGACTGAACTATATTTTTCTAGTTTTAGATCTCAGCTTGTAAGGTGGACTTGGATATAGGTTATTAATTCAGTGATTTGCAAGAGCTAGCAATCAACCATAACCTTTTCACTATAGCAACTAAATGATTTATATAACAAAGAGTAGTACATCAAGTCTGATGGTTTTATGATTGTATCTTGAGCTATTCATCAAAACAGTTTCACAAGGATCTAGACTTGTTCTACTTTTTAACATTGATTTCAGATATGGTAAGTCAGAAAAAAGTAACATTTACAGCTTGTCTTTATGGCAGATAAATAATTGAAATATTCTTTTATTATGTGCCATCTCCTTATCTGTAAAGAATTTTAAAAGAAGCTTACACCAATGCCAAAAGATCTGAACAAAACATGGTTGCATAAACTGTGCTTACTATACCAATAAATCACAAACTTACTGACACACCTGCCTTCCAAGATGGCCACAGAATTTGTTCCTGTACAATCCCACCATTAGACATCAGTTTTTTCAGATGAGATGCTCAATTAATAAATTTAAATCTAGTGAATAGAACATGTAGTGAGGTTATTTATTTAAAGGGACAGAGGTACCACTGTTGCATTTCTATTAAAAAAACACAAACAAAACCCAAAAAAACCCAATCAAACACACCCCATCTCCCCCCAGCTTACTCTAATTGTTTCTTTTCTTCCAGTTTTGGTCAATTATGGAAATGTTCTCAACTGCTGGATAACACTACCACCAAACAGGCAGGTGTTCCAGCATAGCACAGGCTGAGTTTTCATGCACCATGCTCTAGTGGAGGTATGTGAGGATTACAGTAAGAGCTTCACTCATGTCCCCCCCACTTCAATACAATTTGAGGGACAGGACTCCTTTTTGACAGGCAGTGCCACCAGCAAACCTGAGAATGAAACAATAAAGTCAACTGCAAAGCACCCAGAGCAACTCAGCAAGCTCTCTCGATCCTATGCTTGCTGAGGGAAGATGCTTCAGAATAGTAAGAGAGCTGAATTGCTGCACCTATGCTGAACTTCTCAGCCTCCCTGTGGATCTCAGGACAGCAGCATTCATGGTCTTTATCCCACAACACTTGGCCCTGACAGAATTTGACAGGAAATTTTGGGATTGCTTCACCCTTTGGGACCACACTACTTGCCAAAAGGAAGGTCTACAACCACCAGGAGGATATGCAGACAAACTGAAAAGCAAGTAACTCTATTTGAGAAAGATTACATAGGTGTTGGTTTACCTAGCACTTATTATTTCTCTTTAGTTCCTATTTTCAGTTTCACTGCCCATATTGTGGCTAAAAAGCCATCACATGAAAAAAACACTACACACAAGAGAATAGCCTTCAGGTAGCTGGTTTATTTCAGAAGTAATGTACCTAAAACACAAGTTGGACTGCACTCCTGTAAGTCAGCAGCAGCCAAACTTCTACTGAAGGCTAATACATTACACACAAACTCATTAAACTATTACATAAACCTGTCAGAGACTTCCAGTCATTACTTACCACTGAACAAAGGTAAATAATACCTGTTATTCATCCAACTGCTTGCATTGAAACAGGAAATAATGCCTCTCCACACTCACTGCACTGTCTTTAACTTCTTAAACAGACAAGATACATGTATGGACAAATGCACACATAAGAACAAGTACACATCAACAGTGGAGAAATTCCTCACTTAGAAGACCAGAGCGGCATCTCAGAGTTTCTAACCTGACAGCCTCCATAAAACTGGATACTGATTTTCATTCACATGCATTGTATCTGTAACTTTAAAGTGCTGCTCTGTGTACACACCTACATGTCACACCAATATATTCCAGAAGTTTACTCACCTAATACAGCATTGAGTAAGCCCCACAGAGATAGGTGTATCTTATGACACCACATTAAAGGTGTGTGTGCAACATAGCGTAGCATCACGATGCTCCTTGCTAGTAACGGATCATCAGCCACGAGGATGATGCAACAGGGAAAAAAAGGCAGCATTATGGGCACATCAGCACAGCTACATCTGTTCCTCAGGACTCAGTGTTGGGGCCTTTTCTTTTTAATATCTTCATTGACGATGTCGATAGGGATATAGAAATCACTATTAGTGAGTTTGCGGATGACACCAAGTTGGGTGGGAGTGTTGATCTGGTTGAGGGCAGGGATGCTCTACAGAGGGACTTGGACAGACTGGATAGATGGGCCAATGTTAATGGCATGGCCTTCAATGAGGCCAAGTGCCAGGTCCTGCACTTGGGCCACAACAACCCCATGCATCGCTACAGGCTTGGGGAAGTGTGGCTGGAGAGCTGCCTGGCGGAAAAGGACCTGGGGGTGCTGGTCAGCAGGTGTCTGAACATGAGCCAGCAGTGTGCCCAGGTGGCCAAGAAGGTCAATGGCATCCTGGCTTGCATAAAAAATAGTGTGACCAGCAGAAGTAGGGAGGTGATTGTCCCCCTGTACTCAGCACTGGTGAGGCCACACTTTGAGTATTGTGTCCAGTTCTGGGCACCTCAGCACAAGAGAGATATCGAGGTGTTGGAGCGAGTGCCGAGGAGGGCAACAAAGCTGGTGAGAGGCCTGGAGAATAAGGCTTATGANGAGGAAGAATTGTAGTAATAAAGGCCTGGGGTTGTCCTCCAAGAACAATTAGTTTCTGGGCCCCCTTTTCTTCTCCATACTATTTTTATATTTGCATCATACTACGATATGTTTAGGAAATGGAGGCAAAGCAAAAGACCCTACTGCTCCAAGCACTGTGCAGTCCCAGAACTGTCCCAAGCAGTTTGCCCATGCCAATCTGCCCAACATTTTCAGAACAAATAGAAAAAATCCTTCTCTACAGATTTAGCAGCCCCAGAGCTCCTGCTATGAACTGTCTGTGCATCAGCCTCAACTTTGCCCCTTGTCTCTTCTGTTTGTTCCGACCAAGTAGTCCTATGCTCTGAGCTGGCCGTTTTGGACACAGAAGCCAGGCTTAAAGAGAGCCACCCTTGATAAAAACCATTCCCCAGTTCATGAATTTCATCCGATCCCCACTCTCTTAATAACAACAGATTTCCCATGCACAAATAAAACTTCTTCTGCCAGTATTTCTGATTAACTTCAGTTGATGGAGAATTCCCCCAGTGCCAAAAAAAAGAGTATCTCCCCAGTTTTCCCAGGGAACAGTGTTTGCCTTAGAAAATACAAATCTTATTAAGGATTTCAAATCCTGGAGAAAGAAACAGTTCTCAGGATATTTAATGAGGGAGTCAAACAAAATAGTAGCCCCAAGGAGTACAGACCTCAGTAAATGGACTAAAAGCAGGCCTTCAAAGCCGCAACACAGCAGAAATTCCCAGAAGGCTCTTCCACTGGTAAAAGGATGCTGCACACTTATAATTAATGTAAAACTTAATTAGAATCTCTAGGAAAAAAAAAAGAAATCCATTTGAAGGTAATTATAAAAAGGAGGCAGTTATAACAATTATTTATCATCTCTATTTCTGGAAGAGAAATCAGGGGCCTCATTCTTGGAGGCATTCAACAAACATAACGAGCAGTCAGGTTCTGCTTGCCAGCACAGAAACGCTCTGAAGGGTTTGCACCCGCTCTTATCACCTCCACCCAGTCAGCATTGGTGATGTATAACCAGCTGAATCATTCCACAGCACAGCTGCTGTTTCAGGATCTCTACCTATTGCCTCGCTCGCATGCGTTAGCATGACTCGTCCACATTGCCATCACCATATTAACCCAGAGACCAGACTTCTCCCCGTACAGCACGCATCACCTGGATTGCCTCATGACCACGGGACAGTGCCATGAGCCTGGCGACAGACGTCCTGATGCTGCGCAAGCTTCAGCTGGTACGGCTTGGAGCCCTGGAGGTTATCAGTGAGCCAAAACTCCGTGCCTTGGAAAACTATCCCATAGACAATGCTCTTGGGAGCCATCTACTGGCAATTAGGAATTAACCATTCCCATGTCTGCAGAGAAATCCGAGCCACTTGTAAAGTCCACTGTCTCAGGGCACCTGCTAAACTCCTGCATTCATAACTGTAATCTTTTGAGGGATCATCTGTAAACTAGTTATCTAACCATATCTAGGCATTAAAGCCCTATTTAATAGTGATTCCTAGCACTTCACATGCTCACTGTGCTACCTTAGCATTGTTTTCTTTCCTAAGATGTTTAGACTCTAAAAGAGGGAAAATAGTGTAGAAGTCATGCACAATTTTCATGTTAAATGCAAAGTCCTGGTAAGAACATGTGAGAGGAAAATCCAGGCCATGTAGCAAATTGAAGTGCCATGATTTGAAGACTCTACTCCATGGCTAGAAATGCTGGGTAAAGGAGCCAAATTAATTCCCAGAAGCTAGATGGGAAGAGGGTAGCTGGAGGTCACACTGGAGCATTGCCACCGGGATGAGAACGTGCAAGATGCACGTGGACAACCACTCAGAGAACTGGTCTTCCCCTACCGCAGCACGGCTGTGTGAACACAGCCCCTTGAGCTACTACAGATACATTGCAGGTGACAAAATGGGAGAGAGCAGATGCTGATTATGCTGCATCACATGCCTGGATGGTTTAAATTGCTTCCCTACTAAGTGCAGGTCCAGAGGCAAGGAAAGGCTTCCAGCGGTATTGTTGAGAGAGCTGAGGGGTAATTAGGCAGGGGGTGGGGGGAACCATGTTCAGAAAGAGGGGTTACCTTTCCAGGAAAGACGGATTTTCTGGCACAGGGACATGTTCACAATGAACATCACTTCCCCAGCTTGAGGGTACATCCCTGTTACACCCACATTATACAGAGGACAGACCCGCTGGCATGCGTCACTCACCCACAGTGCAAGGTATAGCATGGCCAGTACATGTAGGTCTCGACCCTCAATGCCCAGGATTTCCCATGGAGGGAGCAAAAGTCGTGCTTCAAATGGAAACCCTAGTGCCTACTACTCACACACAGTGGGTACAACCAGTGGATTAAGCAAAATGTCTGGAGTGGTCTTCAGGACTCTCAGGAATTACAGCCAAACTAATTCAGAAATACCATCTACCAGTAAGATCTTGAGACCAGTGTCTGGGGACTCAGAACAAAGTATCAGCAAATCAGTACAGAGCAAGTGATTTGTGTTTATTCCACTGCATTTTGCATGGCAGAAGGTTTCCAGAGCATTCCAAGAGCCTACCAGATGTGGGTACCAAAGTAGGAAAAAAAACCCTCACATTTATCATAGTTCTACAAGATATTATCCTGTAAATGCATAAAGTAAAGGAGGGGGGTAAAAAACATGAAATGATGTCACTGCACCTCCCATGTGCAGTATTTTATTAGCCATAAAGGCATGAAGTTTGTTTACATATACACAAATAAAAAAGCCATACTTGTCACACCATCTGCCAGTTACAAAGGAGAAGATGGTAGGTTAAATGCCTATGGTCCCACTGTGTGTTTCATATTTGGTTTCAGATTTAAAGCTGTATTCTTTTAAAATTAAAAGTAGACCCCCAAAAAGGTCCTGTTCATATATCACCTCTACATCAATGCTCAGGTTTCAGTCAGCCACCATTAAAGCACCAGCTCTGTAGTAAGACCTAAAATGCTGCCAATTTTCTGTGTCCTTGGTCAAGATCCAGTTGGTTTCTCAGTGTGAAGTGGTACTGTTTCTCAGCCCAGTGGTAGTAATGCTCCACATGTTTTTTTTTCCCCTCCTCTCTCTTCATGTCCTGTTCCATGCCAACATGTCTTAGTGAGGCTGTCTGGCATACTTCTCCATTCTTTTTAATGGTTTAAAGAAAACATTTTTCATCAAATGAAAGCACTTAGAACAGAATCTATTATGAAGGAGAGAAAAATATTTTTTTTCTGCTTCTGAGTGGCAGTTTTGTTGAACACGAAACTCATAATTTGAGGTGTCTAACACTGCTAAATTTAGAAAGTCAAGTAATAGCAGTCCCACACGGGCCAAAGGATGATCTAAGGATGAGGGAAGCAATATATCTTTTTAACAATTGAAAGAGTTGGGGACGTTCCCACAGTGAGAACATGCTTAGTAAATTTCTCTGCAAGTGGGACACTTGGATGCATGGAATATTTCAGCTACAGCAATAATCCCGCGGCGTTTTGTGCTGAAAGCAGAGGTCAGCCTTAAGGGAATTACATTAGACGTACAGTCAGACAAGGCAGGCACCTCAGGGAATAGCTCCTTGCACAAATATAAACACACCAGTTGCATGCAAGTTACTGCTTCCAAGATGCCACAGCTACCCCTCCTCTTCTCTCTACCTGTCATTTATAAAACCAGAATTCAATGCCACACTATTTTAAAACATCAACAACTCTCCTTCCCGTGCAAACATTGTTCCACATTCAAGTAAACACGGAGCAGATGGGACAACCATTCTCAAAACAAAACACTGTGGGCTCAGCCAGGCTGTTAAGGCACAGGTCTGCATTCAGGGCTATGTTGCCTAGCCCTGGCACATCAGGAACCGCCAGGAGGAGTGAACTCCTCGCCAGGTGTTTTCAAAGGATGTGGAAATCTCCCTCATTGTCCTCTGGTTAGTTATGCTGGCCCATGGGTCCTTCTCTGATTGGTTCTCCTTACCTGCGTGTTTTGGGGCAGGCAAAGAACCCCGGCTGTGCTGTGTGGAGTCAAGGAAAGGAGACAGCCACACACTCATGAAGCAGTCAGGCCCATGCTGACCCTCCTGTATATAAATAAGAAATAAGAGGTAGTTTAAAAACTATTTTCTGCTGCAACTTAGTTTAAATCAGTCTGCTATTGCAGTTGAGGACCAGAAAGAAGAGTCATTACTTATAATTAGAGATGACGCCACAGACATCCAGATGCAAACGTCTCTGAAGCTCTAGTCAGTGGAGCAATAGAACTGTTTTGAGTACAGCACAACAGGTTTCAGAAGATGAAGGGCTGACTGAGGGTCAGGTAGAGTTTGTGGCATGCCCTTCCAGGAGATGTTATTTGCTCCTCTGCCTTCCAACAGGTGCATTACTGTTAACTGAAAGAGAATTTAACACCAGCACACTGGTAGGGTGTATGTCTGTCTCTCAGAGCAGCCACATGATATTACTCACCCCTCATTCTCACTTCCCCCCCAGTTATGTTCCTCTTTCTACATCTGCTTATTATCCTGGGTTGCAGGACCATGGTCAAGCTTTGACTCCGTTTGTTCCATCTGTCTTCATGCATGTGAAAACTGGACACCTACACTGAATCCTGCTAATTTCCAAAGTAGTTCAGGTGGGAAGGGGGGGGGGGCAGGGGAGAGATCCATACAAGTTGTGTTAGAGGTGCCCAACGCAGGTGGTCAAATATACTTTAAGTTCACTCCAGGGAGAGAAAGAAAGGGCAGTTCCTCCAGCAGGTGATTTGACACCAGAACCTGACTCACTGCCCCTCACCACAACCCATAGAGTGAGACTGTCCTCCAAGCATGATGACCCATCTGATGACTCAAGTTGAGTACTGTGAGTCCCTTCCCTACCCGGGCAGGCAGCGAGTGATTCATCCACAGAGCTCTGAACAGATCAGCTCAGGACTTGAGATGGAAACTTATGTGTGCAGGGCCCAGCTGTTTTGGTACAACAACCATGGTTTTTAAAAACCCACAAATGCAACCCCTCTGCAGCTTTTTGGAGAGTGCAGAAAAAGCTGTAAGACTCCACCCTGAAGACATGTGCAAGACCAGCTGAGTTCCCAAGAGATAGAAAAACACTGTGTCCAAGTCCGGTCTGGAGTAGGTTCCAAGGTTTTTTTCCATTCTCAGCTGAGTGGCAACATATTTGAAAAAGCAGCTTCAACCAGTCGTTATTCTAGGATCCAGGGAGCACCGCACACACATACCTCACTTTAGTTCTCCTCCCAAAGCAAGCTCCTATATTATGAAATCTAACCACAATTACTCTTTTATAAATAGTGCAGTGTCAAGATCCTGCTGAGTCCCAAGTCTGAAATTTTAAAAAAGAACTCATTTTGAGCACAACCACAGAGCAGGAGTAAGAAGAATTGATTTATAGCAACCAAGGAGTTGATACAGCTTGACTAATTCCAGACTGATGAAGGACCTCAGTTGCAAATTACTACTGTGCTGTCCACTCAGTCTTAAAAACTTCTGATTTCCAGAAATGTAGCTCTTGTAGAGACAGCTTTTGTGGGGCAGAGTGTCTTGTTCTTACATACATTCTCAGCATGATTTAATATACATGCACAAACTCCACCTGGATTTCAAATCAAAACCCAACTCACCCTTTTTTCCCTGGTGGCACTGGACAGTGAACACTAGGAATTCAACAACAGCTCATTGACTGTATGCTGCCCTCTGTTTTTGTTTTTTTTTTTTCTTTTCAGTTTTGTTTAAAGTTACAACACATTTGTTGCACATATTATTACAAAACCAAAGAATAATAATACAATAGCAGAAGTTGGAGCCTGGGCACTTGCAGCCTATTCTTGGCTTTGTACAGACATGCCTGCCTTCCTTCGGTGAGCTGATCTATTGCCCTCCAGCTGAACTACTTCTAAAATAGATGTCCTAACTATCTGTTTCAGAAGGTGCTGTGAATTAAGGTCTCCAAGTGCTTTGAGATCCTGAGAAGAATGGCAACCTACCAAGTGTAAAGTATTATAATAACTAGGAGTCAGCAACAGAAGGGTAAACCAATTACAGGACTTTCACAGACATTTGTGAGAGAAGTGGGAAAAACAAAAAGAGAGCTTGGGCTTAGCAAGCTAAGTACTGCCTGGTGATCTGTACCTCCAAACTTCTAAGCCAGCAGTTTGAGTTCCCGGCTGAGCACCAGCTTGACTACAAACTGCAATGATGTACAGCTGTTCACTGGGCCAGGAAATCCAAAGGATGACTCTAGCCAAGGATCTTGGGTTTTTATTAGGCACTTAGTGGTGACAGCATCTCTGGATGCTGGAAACATATGGAAAACCTGCAGACATGTGACTGCGCTGAACAAAAGAAAGATGGGTTCCCTTCTGAACTCCCCAAGCCTCCAGACAACAGGCTGTGCAAATATTCCAGCAAGATATCCCGGACCAAACACATTCAATTCATTGGAACAGACAGTAACATTTTAAGTTACTTTCACAGAATGTACCTAATTATGTCATCACAAGCTATAAAGGCTGAAAGAACACATGCTAGAGCCAATATCTTGACATCATGCACACATGCTTAATGTCTTAGTAAATCTTACAAGTGCAAGAATAACATCTTTGTTTAACAACAAAGAAGCAATGCTGGGTTTACTTGTCTTAATCACCTTATGTAGAAGATTATTTTTTCTAGAAATCCCTACTCGTATGAATGAGCGTGTTCACTGCAATGTCATCACTGAGGCAGTGCTATCTCCCCCTTGCTGTTAATTTTTCCTTTTTCTATAACAAGGCTCAATGTCCTTTGCGGACACTAGACCAGGTATAGTGTCTGTTTTTCTATGTATACCCGTAAAAATAGGACTATCATTAACTGAAACAGTGTAGCAGATGAAAAATAGCTACAGTAGTAAAAACTAACAAATGTTTTCAGCTGCTTCTGTGAGGAGTTAAGCAAGCAAATCTATTGGCAGGGGCAATATGAATGTTAGGAAATGTTTGTAAAAATCAAATTTGGGACTTGAAATTGTAAGTATCTGCACCCAAATCCTGACTCCAAGCACTATTTTAATCCAATCAAAGTAACTAACACAGCTCAAATTTCGTATCCTGCGTAGTCATAACAAGCTGCTTGAGAACAATCTACACATCAAGACAATTTCAAATGATGAATAAATTCATGAAAACCCTGCACTGTTCAGAGATAAACACAGGGAAATGAAGCTAAAAGCATCAAATATACTATATTTTAAAACTACTTTTGAAGATAATAGTTGCATTAAAATATTAATAAAATTTGATAAAATACTTTAAAAATACAAGCATGAGAATCATAGTTAATATTAAACAAAATGTTCCAATATGCACATTTACCTCCTACCCCAACATCTCCCATTCCATGTCTTTTATATATCTGGCTTGTAAGACAAACTCCAAATATTCAGTCTTAGTTTAAATGTTAATATCTGAAGGGTATATATTTCAAATAGCAGAGAAAACTCAATCGTGGAAAATTATTTGGGGTAGGCCCTTAATATTTAAACCCACCATCCCTGCAAAACTCCTCATATTTAACAGCATCATGATAAATGGATGAGTAGTTTTCACTTGCCACTGTAAAAGATAGGGTCTAAACCCAATGGACAGATGAAGAGATTACACATCACATTTTATACAGTCTCTTCCATCATATCAGATGAGTTGCTGACCTCCAAGAATCTGCTGCAAGCAGAGTAAATGTAAGCACCTAAAGCTCGCACTCCATTTTATAAATAGGTGGGACTAGAGGCAAATCTCCCACTTAGATATGTCCTCAGGAACTTCAAA
Source organism: Jacana jacana (assembly GCA_013400555.1). Taxonomy (NCBI): domain Eukaryota; kingdom Metazoa; phylum Chordata; class Aves; order Charadriiformes; family Jacanidae; genus Jacana; species Jacana jacana. The sequence goes on from VZTM01032886.1 coordinate 16,148, forward strand.
GTCATTAGTAAGGCAGCAAGGTGAAGAAATGCACCTGGAGAAATACCTGGAAAACAGTGTCTCAGGGCCACAATCAGGATCAGAAGTGAAGAAGAACATTTGCCATAAATACTCCTCTTGAATATGAGCTAGAGCCAAGAATACAAGGTATCCCTAAGGGTATAGGGCCCCAAAAGAAAGCGCAAGTTTCCAGCCTCAAACCTTTAACAAAGTCCACCAAGCTATCTTGTAAGATATGCTGGAAAGTAGTGTGCCACCACCGCAGTATTCTGTAAGACAGATAAAACAAAAAGGTCTTGGCAGACTAGTGAGGCACAGACACACACAATGGGACGTGTCCCAAGGGCAGCAGCAAAAACAAGATTGTCTCTTCTTGAATCTCCAGCTGTCCAGCCTCCAGGCACCCACTTCTACAACCTTTAGGCACACCAACAAATTGGAGGTGACAGCTCTACTCCTGCCTTTAGTTCCCTGCCTTTAACATCAGGAGCACAAGGCAAGAGAGTTGGGCCAAAGCAGCAGTTGCTGTGCATGAAGACTGTGATTCTGTTGGATCTTGTGATGGCAAGGTTACTGTCTCTGTGGCTATATGCTTCTAAAGCTTCATCTCTGCTTCCTAGCATGCTAAATTTGTCCCCACTCTGCACTGCCTCTTATGCATTAAACCCACCTAACAGGCAGGTTTTACCCTTTTTCTCTGTACCTGCTTGACACGGAGCAGGTGCAGCCCAGCCAGTGAACACTGCCTTGGCCAAGAAGCTCAGAACAGAAGTCCCCACAGCAATTACATTGCCAGCTTTCTTAACCACTTCCAGCAATCCCTTCTGAGGATTTTCCAACTAAACACATCCTTCCTCCTATTCATTTTTCACCCTCTAGATTAGAGATCATGGTAACACAGAGACACTGGAAAGCACATGATGCCTCCAGCAGGCTCTCATGGAAGCTTGACAGCAGCAAATTCCCAGCTACCCTGGTCATGCTCAGATGGATCTGCTTACTATTGTAACATGAATCAATTATGAATTACTGTTTGTCAACATCGACTTCATAAGATAGTTCACAAAAAGAATGTTTTTGGAAGCCTTTAATTTTTCATTTGAAGCCTTGAACAACAACAACAAAATATCTATTTTGAATTACTATAAAATACCAGAAAATTTAATATATGACAAGCTAAAGAAGAACACAAGCATTGTTTTAAGTTGCATATAATTAAATGTTTGTCTGATTATAATTACTACTTCTAATCTTTCAAAGGCTTCATTCAGTTTTGATATGTCTGCCTTAGTCTCCTCCTAATTTATCCAATTTCAATTGGAATACACTACAACAATCAAGACTTTAGCTCTCAGAGTTTCACCATCAGGTGTTACCCTGCACAAAAGTGTGAGGGAGCCTCATCCTGCCTCACTTAGCACTAATGGTCAAAGAGGTCATAGCTGCGCACATGTCTTCAGAAGTACAGCAGAGCACAGAGAACACTTGATACCTGTTCAGGCACCTTGAAATACCACACCTACCAATACACTGTACTGACTGAGAGACAGGATGTGTTACCCAGACAACTCTTATATTGTACGCCAGGCTCATTAATAGTGGCTAGCATCATAAACTAAAGGAGAACATATCTGCTGAAGTATTCAACAGAGCAGAAAAATTTACTACTTATCATTACATGATCTAATGAATGACTGTAAAGGCATAAAACTAGACAATGGGATTAGTATCATGGTCTATAGTAAAAGAACTGCTGACTTTTTGGCTTAGGGTATGTCCACACTGCACAGGACCACAACAGAGAGCCTTACAAGTATGTCAGTTCTGAAACAAAGTGACAGACAGGTCACACTGAAGCACACCTGTACTAGACAGGACAGTTCATGCAGGAGAAAGGTCTAAGGTGCTGCCGCCCTGACTCTCACCTGCCTGCATCACCTCGCTGGAGGGGTTTTCTTGGACATGTGTAAACACACACAGGTCCCATCAGTGTGACCTGGATCCAGGAAATCAGGCCCCTTGGCAGGGCTCTTGCAGGCACTTCTGGATAAGAGGAAGGAAAGAGGTTTTCAAAAAGCTATAGCCTGTGAAATCAGAAATGAACACAAAACTGGGAACAGCACTAAACATTAGCAACAGCAACAAAAGAAGACTGATGCATTAGAGTCCAACTGTCTAATTACGAAACTCTTTTTCCCCTTTTATTGACTAACATCACTCTATCAACTACAAGGACAATTAGGGAGTGTACACAAAATGTGCTTTAGAGAGAATCCTCCTAGCCATGTTTGCATATGAAATAAAATCAACACTTGATTTCCTACTTCAGAATTAGTTCAACTGGACAGAAGAAACTCCCAAGCCTGCTTGGGAGTTATCTTTCAGCTTCTAACTGATTCCAACATCATTCTGCAAGTGGGATACTCCCCTTACTTCCAGCAATGCAGTTAACCAGGAAGTCTGGGCCCATTAATGGATCTGCACAAAAGAAAAATGTTTACATTATTTACAATTTTTACTAGAATGAGCATCTCCTAGAACAAAGGCTGAAATCAAGGCAAAATAACTTTTCATGTGAGCAACAGAACAAAGTCATTAACTATCCCAGAGAGTGTGTCTGGTGTCCCACAGGGTTTTAAATTCCTGAGCTGTAAAAGGAGGAAAGTCTGCATTCCCTTCTCATGCAGAGGGAGCCGATAAAGATGACAGAAATAAGTAGGTATGCTTACAGAAAGCCACTTTAAAGGAAATACACTTAGATCTCAGTTCATGTCCCTTTTAGCAATGAAGATGCACTTTAATGTGTAGTACCATGCAATGTAGGGGGGAAAAAAAAGAAAAAAAAGTCTTGCTAAAGTTCCCCACACCTTTGCTGTGAGCAGGGACAGCTATAGGAATTACAAGAGAAGATCTTTGCTTTGGAGCATTTTTAATCTGTGTGCTGCTTGTGACTACGCGGCTGTCATGGACACCTAACCACACATCTCAGTGGACAAAAGGCAAAGAAAGCAGTATGACATTTGTAGTTGCAGAGTAGCAGAACAAGTAGCAGTATAAGTCATCCCCCTGGTCCTGCAGGCAAGTACAACTCTTGCATACACATTAAACACTGCAATATCTTCAATATCTTTGCTTTCTCATTCCTATGAACAGAAGAGGAAGAAAAAAATATGCCTGGACCCATTCTTCTGTCTTATACAGAAAAAGCTTTGTCTGAAGTCGGAGTTTTAGCAGGAATCACAGCATTTCACTTGTTTAGCGCTTTCCAGAGCACTTTCAAACCTGAAGCCATCCTTCATTAAATGAAGAAATGCAGCAACTTATACCAGCATAATAAACTTACAACTTGCACGGATAGTGCTTCTGTAATTCATGGTGCTTAAGTAATTGTTTATGCAGGATCTGGCTTGCTCAGACCACAGGATCTCATTAATTATGCCTTTTGAGTCTTTTTCCATGTATTCTGAGGACGTTTGGCCCCATTCACAGTTCAGGAGCTAGTACAGCCATCTCTCAAAGACCTAGCTATTTATTTTGACTGATCAAAAGCACAAAACCTATCTGGCAATCCTATAAAGTGCATGTTTTTGTGATACTTATAGTACTTCCACAATGAGCGCTAGCTCAAGAGAAGATCATCAGAAACAAACAATACCTGAAGAAATAGAACTGGGAGCCCACCAGCAGGTATGGAGTCTTGAAGAACATTGTTTCTTTTAAGGATAGCAGACCATAACAGGGACAGTGCTACTACCTACTGCGCTTCTAGACAACACATGGATCTCTGGCATTTCCTTTCCCTGGGTGTATCCTGGTTTCCCACCCATAACCAGGGAAAGGGATGATGGAATGTCTTCAGTTGCACCACACCAAAGAGATAAGAACTGGCTAAAGCCCATTTGCTTTCAAAATCTGTGCATTCTCTTGTTAAGCTCATTAGGTCACAGCTACTGACCTTTATTTTATGTGCTGCAATGCTACTGCAAGCAAAGCAACAGTTCCGTATGACACTATTACTAACAGGGCTGGACAGAAAAATGCCTGAGGTAACAACACTAGATGTTATTCAGGCATGGAGAACGAGTGCCTTTCCAGTGTTTCCCTCAAGAATAAGCCTCTGGAGTGCTCACGCACCTGGCTTTGCCAGGGAGGTGTGGTACAGAGGGTGTTTTTCATGCCTGCAAGCTGAGTCATAACTTCAGCCCACAGAAGCAAACCTAATGAAAGGTGAGATTTTTCTTTTCCTTGCCACCCTTTGACACGTTTCTGTGAAGATGTCCAATTACTGGAACAACAAGTACAGCCAGTGAGCATCCGCTGCTGCTGTCCAACTTACGAGAGGGGCTCACGCCAACGGACACTTCACTCACATGCACGTCTCCTCTGTAATGCTGGATAATGATTTGCAAGTAAATAAATGTACCAAAAATCCCTTCTTAGTCTTCATGGTGAGTAAGAGTAGAGGAAGCCACTGGAGACAGATAAACACCGACACACAGAATCTTACCTGTTACCCTTCCATTCTAACATCCTGCCTCCAGCCTGAGCCATGTACCTAGTATCTTAGAAAAAAGAAACAAGAAAACCCATTAGAGGTAAGATTTGTCATATGTCATCCCTTAGAAGGGTTTTTTGTCATGATCCCTAAAAATTAAACCCTAAAGCTTGATGTTTTTATATCCACCTAAAATGTTTGTTAGCATTAACAAATATAATTCTGCATATTCTACTTATTTATACAAAAGCATTCAATCCCTTGTTTAATCCTGCTAAATCCTCTGGCCTCAGCAAAGCCTTGTGGCAACCACTTTCACAGTCAAATCACATCCGTAGCCAGGGACTTCAGAGCTCGCAGGCTGGCTGTCATGGAGCTGGTAACAGAGCAGCAGCTCTGCGGGCCTGAGGAAGCTCAGCAGTAGCTGGCACTCTTTGCCTACGGGGCACAACCAAGTACCAGAAGCAATGCTGTTTCACCAGCCTTGCAAAAAAACCCCAAAATACACCCAACCCCCCCTCAAAACAAGGCAAAGATTGGCTTCTTGGCTTCTTGTCCTCCAACGAACTCAGTCAGAGATAGTTTTGCTGCCCGCCCTGCACATCAGTATATTTCTGTCCCCATTCTTGGTGCTACAGTAGAACCCAAACCTCTCTGAGAGCTCACAATTGGCACAGATGATCCAGGACTTCTGGGTTACCAAATCCTCTTTGGTTCGTAAGGCTGGCAAGCAGCCTGTACTCGAGAAATAGAGCTGCTGCTGAACCAGGAGACTTACAGCTTTATTTCAAAGTGAAATCACAACAGACCATGAGCAAAGTACTTAATTTTCAGATTACAGTGGAACATTTCTTCCCCCGCCCTTTTTTTTTAAATGGAGCAGGGGTTTTAACTTCTTTTCACAATCAAAAAGTATGCACCTCTGCCAAACATACATTTGGAATTCATGCAGTCATTACTGTAGTCAGTACACAACCAGTGAAAGGTGCACACACATCTGTCTGTAACAAGTGCAGCTACAGCCAGAGTTTTGGTAGGTGAGCTTTGGGAGGTTTACTGTCAAAAATATATATCAAAATAGGAAACTAAGGACAACAGGTGCTAGGACATCATGTGTATGTAACATACACAAAGAGAAAGGTTTTACCCTCATTGTAAATTACCCTCATTGTTTACTCTCATACCCAATTTGTAATGACTACCGTCTCAGCAGCAATTAAAAGCAGCAAGTCGACTTTGATGTGCTAGTTGGAAACTCGCTGCAGAGGGTCTGATGCACTGCATAGAGACACATTCACAGAATCACAGAATATCAGGGATTGGAAGGGACCTTGAAAGATTATCTAGTCCAATCCCCCTGCCGGAGCAGGAACACCTAGAGCAGGTCACACAGGATTCGCTGGGAAAAAAAAAAAAAAAAAAGAAAAAGAAGAAAATAAGTCAGAATTTCTTTTCATTTGAATCACCCTACTCTCCAGATGTGCCACTACAGAAGTCTATAACTCCATGCCAGTCCCACTTATGGATTCACTACCTGGACATCTTGTGGAGGGGTCCATATTCTGTCAGCATGCTGCCTGCACTAACATAAAAAAAACAAAACAAAACAAAAAAACCCGCCAAAAAACCAAACCCAAACATAGATCAACATCACTGATGACTGTTTGGGAACTGTCAGGACATTGCACATTTCCATAATCTCCCTCAATCTGCAGAGGCTGACTGTTAAAAACAGACCATGAACATATTCATACTGTAAACAATCCCCTCAACACATTAAAAAACCTAATAAAAATCATACCTGCCTTCATCTAAGAGGATGAGAAATTCTGTATAAATTGAAGAGAGAAACAGAAGTAATACTTTTGGCAAATAATTTGTGACATATTTAGAAAGGCATCAGCACAATATCTGAGATGAATCTGCCAGACAGAATTAAAACACCACAGAGTACGTGAGCATAAGTATTTGTTGTTTTGGTACTCTGCAAGGACTCAGAGAATGCTGAAATTTGACAAATCTGCATGAAAAGAAAGAATTAAGTTTTTTAAAAGAAAGAAATAAAAACCACTTAAGATTGTTTTTGAAAGTTTTGTGACACTTATGCCAATTTCTAGATATTGTAGTATAACAGGGAGAAAAAACTCATGAGCTTTGAATAATTGGATTTGGCAGTGCTGGACAATTCCACTGGCTTTCACTTCATTACAGGATTTAGATCAAAACTGACTTCCTTGTTTTAAAAACCCTTCATGGGTTTACTTTTGCCATCCTGTGAACTGTGGCCCCTGTTTTCAAGAGGTACTGGCTTTCTTTCCATCCTTTCACACATTCTCACCTCTAAGCACAAAAACTTGCTCTCACTCTCTCAACTGCCTACACCTGCTTTGTGATTCTCCAATCCACCCACACAAACAGAACTCAACAACAGCAACAAAAAGCAAACTCCTACTCCAACAAAATCTCTCTCCTCCATCTTGTTTTCCTCTCAATTTCTCTCCCCTTCTACTATTGCTTGCTTTTTGTCTTGGTGCCTCTGCTGATGTCCTGACTGCAAAAGGCTTCTCGGGAAAGCGTGAAGTGCTCCACTTCTGCTCCACTTTCCATTTCCTACTCAATGTAGCAACCCTTGCATTTACACCAGACTGCATATGCTATCCTATTTATCCCTGGAGTGACAGCGGATACTATGGGAGATATGCTTTACAAAATAAGAATCCTCATCCGGATCTAATAACAGGATTTGGGGGGAGGAGGAAGAAAATGTTGACCAGAAAAAACCCCCAAACATGTAGCCAAGACTAGAGACTGCTGACATGGGGAAAGCATAGTTATAAAATAGGTAGATTTCAGTGTTTCTAGGAAAAGAGCATTGTAAGAATCTCCCATTGACAAAACATCACCTACAAAAGCATTTTGTATGGGAGTAGTAAGCCCTTGGTGACTCTTTAGAAACATCACTAGGTTTAAATCCTCCCTGAGCACACTTACAGTTTAACAAAACCCTGGAAGAATACAACAAGCACTAGTTCCATATCTACGCATATTTAACATGAAAATAACTTACACACTTTAATGACTGGAAGATGGGGCCAGATATCTCAAGTTTTTCACAGCTCAAAATATTTCCTTGCAAAGGTTCTTTTACGACAGCACTAGGGGTTTAAAAATACCCATATTTGAGTTGAAAGATTTTGACTCAAAGGAAGATCTGTGCCACCATAACCTCTGTAGCCATTTGGAGGATGGGGAAAAAAACAAACCCACACAGGTGAAAAGCTGTAACTTTTTCTTGGGTTGCTTGCAGTG
>VZTM01032887.1:0-30327 GCA_013400555.1 Jacana jacana
GGGTGGGCGAGGACCCCCCCAAAAAAACCCGCGAAAGGGCCCAAAAACGCGCGCTCCGGTGGCGACAGCGCGGGGCTCAGCCGCGGGGACACGGCGCCACCTGGTGGCCCGCTGGGACACCGCAGGTCCCAGGGCTCTGCCGCTCGTCTCCGACCGACCTCTCCCGGGAGCCACCCCGGGTTCCCCCTCAGTTAGTGCAGAATGAGAGGTGCTAATTAGTGCTGGTTTTTTAATATAGTTCTGGTGAGAATTCGGAACTCGGGGTTTGAGGGATGGGGGGAAAGCAGCTTTGAGGGGATGTTGACTGGCACAGAGTCACAGGGTGATACTGGGGTTGGAAAGGACCTCTGGAGATCATCCAGTCCAACCCCCTGCCAAAGCAGGTCCACCCAGAGCAGGTCCCACAGAAACGTGTCCAGAGGGGTCTGAATGTCTCCAGAGGAGGCTCCCCCACCCCTCTGGGCAGCCTCTGCCAGAGCTCTGCCACCCTCACAGCAAAGAAGTTCCTCCTCTTGTTGAGATGGAGCTTCTTATATTCAAGTTTGTGCCCATTACCTCTGGTCCTAACTGTCGTGCAGCCCCATCCCAAGATGGCTCTTACGGACAGGCTGGAGAACTGGGCAGAGAAGAACCCGATGAAGTTCAACCAGGGCAAGTGTAGGGTGGTGTGTACCTGGGGAGGAATAACCCACGGACCAGGACAGGCTGGGGGCTCACCTGCTGGAGAACAGCTCTGAAGAAAAAGACCTGGGAGTCCTGGTAGACAACAGGATGCCCATGAGCCAGCAATGTGTCCTTGTAGTAGCCAAGAAGGCCAATGGATCCTGGGGCACATCAAGAAGAGTGTGATCAGTAAGTTGAGGGAGGTAATTCTCCTTTCCCCTCTGCTCTGCCCTGGTGAGGTCTCAGAACTGCATCCAGTTCTGGGCTCCCCACCTCAGGAAGGACAGAGAACCTCTGGAAGGGGGTACAGCAGAGGACCCACCAGGATCATTAGAGGCCTGAAGCATCTCTCTGCCAGGACAGGTTCCTGTGGGACCTGCAGTGTATGTCTGTGATACCCAAGTGAAGTCCTGCAGCAGATGAAGGTGTTCCTGAGTGCTTCCATGCTTGGGTTTGTTTTTTTTTTATTCCTGGGCTAAACAGAAGAAAGGTTGTAAGAGTTCACAAAAATAAACACAGTGAGTTTGCATCCTGCAAGCCTTGCCAGGGGATGCTGTGCCTGTGGGGCCCAGCAGCCTGGGGAGCAGAAACCACTGGCCAGCAGAGAGAACCACTGGAGCACCAGTAACTGTGTTGAGAGTATTTGGGTTCCCATAACCAGAATGGTGAAAAATATCAGTGGTTCTTGAATACAACGTGCCTGAGCTGAGGCGAGGCCTCGGGTGGAGCTGTGGTTTCAACAGCACCCACCGCTCCTAGGGCCTGTGTTTGGCATGGCTGGTCTTGGCACAGAGTTTTACTGGGTTTGGGTCCAGAGTGTGGGAGTTCAGGCAAAACGCTGCCCCTGGGGGTGCTGGGCTGTCTTTGCCAGTATGGAAGAGCAGTGCTGCAGGGAGGGCAGCTCTGCTGGTGGCAGGGACAGAGCTGTAGCCCTGCCTGTGGGCATGGCAGAAGCCACCAGAGAGCAGATACTGGCCTGGTGACAACCAGCATGGTCTCCATGGTTGAAGAACCCTACGTTCCGCAGAGGCAGGTTTTCCAAGGCGTCCTGTAACATGATGTGGGCCCAGGAAAGGCAGAGGTTGGCTAATGTCTGCCCCGACTGCGCTTGGGAATCAGAAACCCAAGACAATCCATGTCTGTAGCTCACGAGGGATTAGCTGGGAAGCTTTCTGAATCACAGCCATAAAAATATCTTGGAAAAGTAGGGAAATCCTCCCCCCCCGGGTTGGAATACTGTTGCTGTAGTTCCATTAAGGTAAAAAAGCCCAAGGGGGATATCTGGGAGCGAGCCCTGGTGGCTCAGTTCTACATCAGATCCCTGTTTTTAATGAGAAACTAACATTTTTTGGGAAAGAGCTTTCACACAAAATAAACAGCCACGTTGGCAGAAAGGAGTTTGTTGTCTTGCTGTGTCTGAGAAGACGTGGGTGATGTGAAAGATAACCACGATGGCTTTATATCCTGTTGTCTTAAATGAACGCCGTCTGGCCTTTTAAACAGAAATACTTGCTGCGGAGGTGGTGGCCTCTGCCTTCGAAGGGTTAAGGCTGTATCGCTGAGCTCCTGACCCTTGGGTGTCCTGGGGGTGCCTGAGCTGCTGGTCACCGGCTGCCGAGCTGTAAACCTCAGGACGGTTTTGTGTGACGATTTTTGCGCTGTTTGACTCCCCGGGAACAGCTCGGGGAAAAGGCCGGTTCTGTCCGAGCGTGTTGGTGGCTCTGCCGTGCCCGGGGGCAGCACCGGGGCGGGCGGGGGCGGCCGGGGCTGAGGGTTTCTGAGCTCACGCAGCACCGGGGCTCCTCTGCTTTTATACTAGGGTTTGTTCCCTAAACGTGGTGCCGGTTTGTGTTTCTGGAGGGCCGGCAGCGGCAAGGTCACGGCGCAGCTGGGGAGAGCCCGCTGCCAAGTCCGGCCGGGTCGCGGTGGGAAAGAGATCGGGACCCGATAAACGGGGGGGACCCGGCCCGGGAGAGGAGGCGCGCGAGGAGCGGGGCTGGTCCTCCGGCGTGCCGGCCTCTGCAGAGCTGCTCTGCGGGTGAAGAGGAAAGCAGGGGGAGGTGGAGAAGCAGCAGCTCCAGGATAATCCCCTTAATTGGACTTCACTGGAGCTCCCTGGAAATTGTTTAAAGAGCCTTAAAACTGCAGCTGCCGGTTTGAGAAACCTGGCTGTCCTTCTGGAACGGAGCTGGGGGGCTGGATCTACTCACTCGAATGTTAAACTGGCTCCTGTACTTCTGGAACGGAGCTGGGGGGCTGGATCTACTCACTCGAATGTTAAACTGGCTCTGCAGGCACGTCTCCCTCCGTTCCCCGTGGCAGCTGTAGCAGACCCAGCCCCCTGGAGCTGGTAGTCCCCAGTAAAGGGCTGTGTTGGCTCCGGGGGTGTCTGGCCTGTGAAGGTAGAAACCCCAGCGTTTGCCTTCCATTTTCTAGCAGTTGTGGGTACTCATTTCTGGAGGGGAGGTTGGTTTCCTGTCAGTGTGCCATCTCTCAAATGATTCTGGAATTAATTGTGATAAAGGGTTGCTGTTCCATCATTGCCTGCTGCTCAGGGGTCACGTGAAGAAATGCCAAACTCCCCCAGTAACCCTTGTGGCCCCAGTGATGTGTCTGTGCCCTTGGGGCTGAGGCTGATGGTGTGTACTCCTCCAGCTCCCCTGGGCCCTGGAAGCCACCGGAGGTTTTGGTGTGAACTGCTTTGATGAGCAAAACTAATCTTTTAAGACACAATTTTATATATTTTTTTTTCCAAAATAATAAGGTACTGCCTAATGTATTTCTGGACTGCTGAGCAGTGGTACTGAACAGTTCCTCACCAAGGTTTGGCTGTTTTCTTTCAGCAATCAGAGAGGATGGCATGCCAGGAGGCAGGAACAAAAGCATCGGACCTGTCCAGGTGAGCACGTCCCACCCTTTTCTCCACGGTCCCCCCAGCCTTTCCCATCCCGGCCTCGGCACACGCCTGGGGGTGCTGGGCTGGTGCTGCAGCAGAAGCTCCGTGTGGGATGGGGACAGGGTCCCTTTGACCAAACCTTTCCCAAAGGTTTCCCTTTCCTGTGCCTTCTGCTGGCGGCGCAGGGCTTTGCCTCCGCACAAGCGTGGGGAAGCACGTCTCGGGAGCAGGAGGTCTGTAAATCAAGCTGCGTGCTCGCCTGTCCCCGAGGGGCCCCGGCACCATCCCCGGGTGGGTGAGTGCAGGGACAGTCCCCGGCCCTTGTGGCACTGGCCTTTGAGTGGCACAAGGAGGTCCGTCCTGCGGCAGCGCCCAGTAAATCCCGCAGCTGTGGCTCCTTCAGTGGGCACCCAGTAAATGTCTGGCTGATGGATGGCACAGCTTGTCTGGAGATGTCTTGTAAAGCAGGAGGTAATTCAGCACAGCAGTTTGTCCTGCACGCCTGAGAAATGGTGGCTATTCTCAGCTCACCTCTAGAAAAGAGGTCTTTTAAAAGTTTACTATTTATTTTAATAAAACAGAAATAACGCTGGAAGCGTTGTCTGTGACTGTGCCTGTGGAGAGACCACTCACCCCAGTTCAGACCCAAGCCAGGAGAAGCCCGGCAGCCAGATGCCCTGTTCCCTCAGTGGGGTCTTCCATAGGGAACGGAGGGAAAGGCAGGAATTGGGCAGTGTGGCCGTGCCTGTCACCAGCCCCAAACAGTAACACCCCTTTAACACCCCTCAGTCCTGATGGAGCATTTTCCACTGTTTGCAAACATCATATGTATTACAGCATCATTACTGGTTCTCAAAACCTGTCTGTCAAGGAAGAAGAGACACTTAGTTTCTGGCTGGGTAGCAGTTTTTACTGCCTCTGAGCAGCGCAGCGGTGGCAAACGAGCAGCCTTTGGTGGCCAGTGTGGGCCCTGGCTCACCTGGGCCCTGTGGGGTCGGTCGGTGTCAGTCCATGGGTCGTGCCCTGGGCTCCAGGAGACTGTCCAGCTGTGGGGCTCTTCAGGCTCTGCCGGGGGGCAACTTGCTGAGCTTTTGCAAGACCATAATAAACTGTCTAAGCAATTGTTTGGCTCTTGAAAATGATGTTCAGGGTTCACTGTGCTTCCCTGTTTGATACTGTGAGAGCCTCGCTAAGGGACACGTGCAGAACTGGGGGGGGGGGGAGCCCAGAGAGTTTTGTGNGTGTTGTGTTGTGTTTTCACCACTACAGATGGGCATTTCTCCAGGAGCATCCCCACCTCCTCCTTGAAACTCTGTACTGAAGGGAATTCCATTTAAAAAATTTCTTTTAGTCCATTTTAACTTCAGATATATTCTTCCCTAATAGTAGTTTTAAGCATTAGATGCTTGGTTGCTTCTTTAGATGCCATCTAGCTCTTGTCTGGGGAAGAGTAGCGAACGATGATTCCCTCTCAACGTTCTTCTGACTAATTCTGTGCGTGTCACCTTGCCTCTCTCTCTCAATTGCTTTATCAAACCAGAGCCAACCGCTCCTCCCGTTTGCCTTTACCTCCCCCGGGTACTGAGTGATGTTCCCGATGAACTGGCCTCAATTACTCCCAGGTTTTTTTCCCTGCGTGACGGGGGCTGATTTACAGCTCCTGGCTGTGCGTGTTTGACATCATCTTCTCAGGTGTCTGTTCCTGCCCGCTCTGTTCTCGGCACTCGGGTTGTGCTGCAGGCACTGGGGGTCACCACAATGTTCACGTGTGTTGTTGCATGTGAAGGGGATGTGTGATACCTGCGGGAAGAGCACAGCCATCCTCCTCCTGTGGGGTGCTTTCAGCTCCGCTGGAGGTGGCCATGCAGCCGAGGTGTTCACTGCCCAAGGCTCTGCCTTGCTCCTGTTCTCAGCTGAGGTAACGGTAACGGTCCTGTCTTTGACAGATATCAGAGGAAGAGATTGAGAGAATTATGTCTGGGCAAGAATTTGAGGGAGAGGCGAACATGTCATGGAGCAACAACGGAGACAGTGACCATAGTTCCCCTGGAAATGGAGTTTCTGAGAGCAACCAGCCTTCGCCTGTTTCTACTCCATCTTCAAGGTGGGAATGAGCCCTGGAGGAAGCTCCTGTTGCAGGGCTCTTGTCTGTCTGTCTGTCTGTCCCTGCGTGGGGCTTTGGGCCAGCGTAGAGAAAACACCCCGTGAGTGCAGCTTTGCATAGCCTGAGTCTCACCCTCTGACTGTGTTCTAAGGCAGCAGCCACGGGATGGAGAAGGATTGAACTGGGAGGTGAAATGCTCATGAGCAAATGAAAACTGGGGCAATGTTGAGTTAAAATTGTATTTAAAATTTATCTCTTAATTTGCATTGATAGTTTTTCCTGCAGATTGTGGGAACTCAATTACCTTTCACTGCTCATTCTGCATAAGCCCTTTTTCTGCACTATGCTCAGATTTTGAAAATAAATGACTCCATTTAGGTTACTAATTGATGGTGCTCTGTTAATGTCAGTTACTGTTAGTGCCAGCCTCCTGGTGCAGCCTTTGATTGTAAACACGGTGAGAGTCTGACTTGTGTTCTGTCTGCTCTTGGCTGCATCTTAAGCTAGGAGATATTTCTGTTCTCTGGCTGTGTAAATACTTAATTTACAATCCTAAATTCTCCCCCTTTAAGGAAGCTGTGCTGGAAACACTTTGCACAGTTGGGTTTGGTTTACTCTCCAAAGGGCCGCTCGGCAGCAGGTCCCACATCCCTGTTAGTGGAGCGAGCCCTGAGCCAGGCTCGATGTGAGGCAGGTGAAAGGCATCTGGTCTGCATGGTCCCAGCTATTTCCAGTGCAGGGTTTAAATACAAAGGCGGTTTCCATTCTGTTTTTTTTCCCCTCTGTATTATTATTACCATTTCTGGTAGAGATGGATGCAGCAATTTAGTTCATCGGGTGGATTTTTGGAGGTATATTAAAAAGCTTTTCCTCTTCCAGTAGGTCCGTGGAGCTGAATGGATTCACTGCACTCAGGGATCAGTACATCGGGACGCCGGTGTCCACGCACTATCAGTACCTCCCGCACCTTTTTAGCTATTCTGCTCACTCAGCTCTGATGCCCCCCCAGACGCGCAGCCTGGACCCCCAGTCGCACAGTCTTATCAATCAGTTGGTGTCCGCGGAGGACCTGGAGCCGCTGGGCACACCGATGCTCATTGAGGACGGGTGAGTGGTGCCAGCTGCTGCCCAGGGGGGTGCCTGTTCCTGGCTGTCCCTGGTGTCCTCCTGTCCCTGCCTGCACCCACAGCTCTGGCTCCTGTGGCAGAGGCTGCTGAGGGCTGGGAGGGCTGGGTGCCTGCCTCTCGCCCGATGGCCACGGGGAGCATCTCCTCTGGGAGAAGGTGCAGCTGTAGTGCAGCAAACCAGACTGTGTGCCATGGGTGGCCTCTGCCCTTGTGTGGGAGTGGGCTTTGATGGGTTTCAGCCCTGAGACTGCATTAGCTGTGCAAAACGACCAGTCACTAAAACCATAGCTGGAAAAATATACATGGGTGAAAAAAAACAGGGTGTTCAATCTGTTGGCAAGAGCTGCAGGGCTGCCCCGTGCCCAGTGGGGCTGGGTGCTGGCTGGGCAGGCGAGCCCAGGGGTTGGAGACTCCCCTCATGGCCCCCAGCTGGGCGTACTGGGCGATGGCCATTATGGCTCCCAGCAGCAGGTGACACCCCGGGCACCGGCACAGTGGGCGCTTGAGCGTGAATTCCTTTGGCATTTGCCTTGCTTTTCAAGTGCCTCGTCAGATGATGTCATTCAATGTTGTTAATTGTTTTTATGCCTTCATATTAACTGTGCCTGCAGGTACAAAGTGACTCAGGCAGAGCTGTTTGCGTTGTTGTGTCGTCTGGCGGATGAATTGCTTTTCAGGCAGATTGCTTGGATCAAGAAGCTGCCGTTCTTCTGTGAGCTCTCCATCAAGGACTATACCTGCCTGCTCAGCTCTACGTGGCAGGAGCTCATCCTGCTCTCCTCGCTGACTGTTTACAGCAAGCAGATCTTTGGTGACCTCGCGGACGTCACCTCCAAGTACTCTCCCTCTGACGACGAGCTGCACAGGTGAGATACTGGGCTGAGCCTGCAGGAGCCAGATCTGGAGATGGAGGAGCCAGTGGGAGGATGGCAGTCGGGTGCCTGTTTCTGGCCCTGTGGCCAGTTCACTGCCTCTTCTGGGGTGGGTCACTTCACCCACCACTGTTCTCCTTTTCTGTTTTTTCAGGGAATGGTTGCACCAGGCTTAGGAAGTACCATGGTTAGTCGGTGTTGAATCCAAACTCCCCTCTGCAGGGGAAGGTGTGGGGTGGTGCTGTTTGAAGCAATGGTGCTGTCCTGCAGCACAGCTCTACAAACCCCCTTCTTTATGGGGAGAGTGAAACTAACAGGACGGAAGGTCTTACTTAAAATCCCTTTGGGCCAGTGGAAAGGCTGCTCGTGCAGCTGGTTGTCTGTATTATCAAAGTGGTCATTATTAATGGCTGTTTCATTGTTTTGATTACATAAATTTAAAGATGTTGCAACTTAGCTTGTGTGTTTTCCATGGTACATACTATCTGATGCTCTGAGGAACCTGCCTTTCATTTATCATTTTGGTCAGGGTGGTGGTTTTTTGGTTTGGGTAGGTTTTTTTGGTCTTGGTGCCAGACGGATCCTCCTTTTGGTAGCAGACTCACAACCTCACAATATCATGGCAGAATAGGTAGGATTTACAGAAACTGCTGCCCTCTCTTGGAGCAGTTGTCTTGCTGGGCTTGGCAATTGTGCAGGGGTCACCAGGGGATCTAAGTGTCTGATAAACAGAGACATAAAATTCTGCTGTTGTCCTTGGCCATCGCAGCATCTAATGGTTCCTTGAGGTTCCTTTGTGTGTCCCTTTTGCCACCCAGAGGGGCTGGCTGAGGCCAGGGCGGAGGAGCCGAGAGTTGGCCCCAGTTGTCTCATTTCCTGGGGCAGGTTCCTCCATAGAGATGTTCTGCCCGGCCATTCATTGTGCATCTGGTGCTGCTCCTGCGAGGAACAGCGAGGGTCATAGAAAACCACAAGAACACTTGTTCTGCATTCAGCCATGCCTTTGTTCCTGCTGTCCTGGTCAGAGCCTGAAAAGAGAAGTGTTTGTTTCATTTTGGGTTTGCGATAAATACAAGCGAGAGGTAAGACAAGAAGACAAAGGAGGAATCCTCGCCCTTCAGAAACCGGCAATTCAGAGCTGGTCGCTTCGAAGGTCCTTCAGAGAAGATCTGTGTTGGATGAGAATAGATGTTCTTGGGAGTGGAATGTTTCTGCGGGCTCGTCTTCTGATGTAGCTTTCCAAGCATCATTAATCGTCATTAGTAACAGGGGAAAGCGCACCCCAGAGAAGCTGTTTAGTGGGAAGTTGCACAGATGAGGGGCCCTGAGCGGCTCCCTCCCATAGCGTGCCTGGCTGTGGTGGCAGTGGGGTGGTTTGGGGGTGTCACTCCCCCTGTCCTGTGCTCCCCTAGAAAAGCTGGTCCCTTTGGATTTTGAGGGGCCCTTACGGAGCCGTATCCGACTCGGGGCGTTCTCAAGGAGTCCCCGTTGCCTTTGGTGTTGATCAGCGATGACTGCAAACCCAAGCACAGCAGACCCTGCAGCTGGTTGAAGACACCTCCCTGAGCTGAGAGTCTGGCACTTTGGGTTAATTTCTGTTCTTATTTGGTAAAATGACGGGAGCGATGCTGATGCTTGGGCAGGTGATGAATGAAGCTGTAGGGTGGGCTCCCCAGCCCCTGTGTTTTAATCACTTCTAACAACGGGCTAAATGTTCTGTTTGCCTGCGAGATCAAATGTTTTCTTTCATTGTGCTGTTTTTCTGGAGATGAATATGAAATGAATAGATTCCTGACCTCCCCCCGCACTCCTGATAGTGCTTCCCTCCCCCTCCTCCCCAGCTGATCCCGATAACTCCCAGCCAGAAACTTGCCTGGTGTAAACTGCGAGGAAAAGTGTGTGGAGGAGTCGGTCCTCGAGAAGAAATAGGGCTGTGAAAAACAGAACAGCTTTGTTGGAAAGGGGGAGGAAAGCATGCCGGGGAAAGTAAGACAGTTCAACTGCAGGAATGAGAGAAGAGCTCTCCTGGATTTATGAAGTGATGAGTGGCTGGTAAAAATGTGCATGCTCTAAAAACAATTAAGCCCAACAGACGACTGAGTGGTCTTTGTGCTCATTAACTTCTTGAGCTTTGCAGTCTTGCACCTGCAAGATTTTTAATGTCAACTTGAGAGCAAGAAAACTTGTACAACTTTAGATTAGCCGACAAGGCTTTCATCACTGACAATATTACTTTCTTGAAGAAGTGACCTGGAGTTCAGATAGCTTGTTTTCACTTCTCGGGGGTCAAACTCCACCATGCATTTTACAAATAACTTTGAAGTAAACAAACACACATGCCAAAATAAGGTATTATTCAGTGGAAAAGGTTCTATTTTTGTTCTATTCAAAGATGGCTTTCTGGCTGTGCTCTTATTCTCTGCGCTGTACAATGCCAGAGCGCAGCTGAAGCGTCCCCTAAACACTTCTGTCCCACTTCTGAGCTGTTCTGCAACGTGTGGTTTCTTTGAAACCGGGGGTATTGCTGTGAGATGTGTTCCTGAGAGGCCGTTCTGGCCGTTGGCACGTGTGGGATGGTCCCAGCGTGCGCCTGTGGGCACTGGGAACCCTCTGTGCCCTCCGGCTGCACCGCTGCCTGTTGCTTACACTGTGGCTCTTTGATGCCCACACGGGGTGTCACTCCTGAAGGAACAGCCTGGGACCCCCTTGAGTGGCACTACCCTGTTCTGCACCCACAAAATCTCCATCGGGCCATTTCCCAGGGGATTTGGGGGAGGATTATGTTCTCTCTGCATCGGCGTACCCTCTCCTGCCCCTCCCCAGCTCTGGCTCCCTTGGTGAGCATGGATGCTTGGGAGATGAGCGGCTTGTTCTCGGCAAAGGGCAGAGATTTGGCAAGGAGCATGGTTGTCCCTGCTGGGATGCTCCAGGGCTGGTGTGGATAGTGGATCCAGGTCCCAGCAGAGCATCCCTGCCAGTCCAGGTGAGCAGTAGTGTGGTTCTGGTTGGATCTTGATGTGCGTTAATTAAGTGCAATGAATCCCACAAATCATTTGAGGGGGAAAGTTTAGAGGGAAGCAGAGTGCGTTCCCTGGAGGGCACCATCCAACCTGTGGTCCCGCTCCCTGTGGCCTTGGTTCTTTGTGGCTTCATGAATACTTGTATCTGGGAGAAGGACCCCAGCCTTCCTGCAGCACGTCTCGGCCCCGAAGCTCTCAGGCGAGGAAAATTAACAAACCGTGATGAAGAGGCGATAAACCGGGCTGTGTGGAAGTGGCGGATGGATCTCTGAGTCACTGCTGGGAATTTTGGGGAGGTGAGCTCCCCCACCTGCCGGGCAGATAACGGGGCCGGGCGTCACCGTGCTGCGCGGGTCAGCGTGATGCCTCGCTCCTTCAAAGCTGCTTCTCTACGGATGGGAGGAGCTGGAGGCGCTTTAGCGGTTGGAAAGGGCCTTTGTGGGAAGCAGGGTCTGGGTCTGCGGGGATCTGCTCTGCCCTGGGATGTGCTGTGCGGAGCCAGAGCCTGGGCACTGCGCTGGTTCTGTAGGCAAAGGTTAATGTTAATTTACCACCTTTGTGGAACGGAGGGGTTTGTTGAAAGCCAACAGTTTGGATGCCAGGTTGGGTGTGATTGTCACAGAGAGGCAGGGTTCCTCTGCAATGAGCTGTAAAGCAGCACCGATGCCAGCTCCCCCAGGTGGGTGAGGGTGCTGGGCACCTGCACTGCACTTGGGGACACCCCCAGGGATGGCTACCTCTTGCTGGTGGCCATTGCAGGTTGCCTTGAGCTGCTGCAGTGGTGGAAAGCACAAACTGGAGAAAGGTATGAGGTGGGGAGGAGTGAGAACACACGGAATGCTGCTGGGGACAACTTGTCTTCTGAACAGGGAGACCCTCCCAAGAGCTGCTGGAGGTGCTTTTATCTGCAAATATACCCATCGGGAGCAGGGCGATGCTGTGCAACGGGGCTGAGCTGCTCTCTATCGCGATAGCTGCAACGAAGCACCAGGCAGAGGGGGGATACCCCCTGACCCTTGCATCTGGGGGGGTCAGCAACAGTGGGAGGTTTTGCAAGGTATCTTCATGTCCTACAAGACAATTGTCACTCCATGATTCTGTGAAATCTCGTCTCGTTCCCCAGACTGCTTCGTTAAACCCCCGGGCACGAGGCTCATGGGAATCTGGGGGGGTAGAAGCCCAGGGAGCCAGAGCAGTGCACCTACAGGCACACAAGGTGTTTTCCTGCATTCCTGGCTCTGCCAAACCTTTTCCTCTGTCAGATCAGGCTGGTGATGAACTGGATCACCAAGGGTCTCTTCCAACCAAAATGATTCTATGATTCTATGAGATGGGTTTCTGCTGAAATGTCTGTAGCAGCCTAGTTCATAACTGGCTCTTCCTTCTTTCCTCTACTTTGCATTAATGGTGCCAGCAGGTTTCAAAGAGTTTTGATGACTTTTTTTCTTTTATTCTCTTGCAAGATACTAAAATCTCTGAGGTTATCAAAATAAACTTCTTACCTTTGCTGTACGGACTGCGTCCTGTACACCTTGACGTGTGGCCTCTCTCCTCCAGGTTCAGTGAAGAGGGGATGGAGGTGATGGAGCGGTTGATCTACCTCTTTCGCAAATTTAACCAGTTGAAGGTCAGCAACGAAGAGTATGCCTGCATGAAAGCCATCAACTTCCTCAATCAAGGTGAGTCGGCGCAGAGAAGGTACCGGCCCCACTGAGAAATTCTGTGAAAGTCTGAGCAGTCTTTGCCTCCCTGATGAGGAACGGGAGGAAGGGGTCTGAGACCCCCAAAGAGACTCCAGCTCTCAAACCTCTGCTGATGTTGGCTGGTGTGCTCCCTGCACCCATGTGAAGAGATCCTGGAAGGGAATTAATTCGTTTGCTCAGACAATTTCTATTGCCCTTAAATACAGGCATCAAGGACAGTAAGTGTACACTTCACGTGTGCCGAGGGCACCGATACCCCAGTAAGGACAGAGCAGAGAGGTAAAGCCTTGCTGGCTGAGGTTTGGGTACGGGATGACTTACCAGCTGCCAAAGACAGGTCATCTAAAGGCATTATTGCTTTAGGTAACTGTGTAGGCAATTAACTAAGTGATACTAAAACCCCAGGTAATTTGCATGACTGTTTCTTTCCAAAGTGGTAGTTGACTATTTGCATTGCAGCTTCTCTAAGGTTCCCAACCAGAAAACATATTGGTTCATCTTCTCCGCTTGAAAGCGTGAATTTGTAAAACCAGTCATTCCCATTTTGTAGAGTCTTCCTGACTCTTTACAACATTTACCTTCAGATTATAGACTGAAGTCACCTAGCTGGCTTCCTGCTTTTTAGAATTATCCCTAACGCTAACGCTTCCATGTGAAAAGTAATGACAACTGACGCATCTACGTGCAGGCAATGGATTCTAATGAAGGGGCTGTCTCCTCCCCTTAATTAGCCCATGTGTTAAAGCTGCAGCCCAGGCTGCTGCAAAGTCCTGGGCATTTCACAATCCATGTAATTCTTAAACGTGAGAAGTTCCTGGTGGGTTTTTTTCCCCTAACTGTAATGGTTTGGAAGAGAAGGACTTTGTTCCTTGGGTGGTGCTTGTCCTCAGCTCGGCTCCCCCAGGCTGTCTCAGGCCACTGCCTGGGGGTCACCTTTCCTCTCCCCGTGCTGGGGCCTCGCGGGGCTTTTCTTCATGTTGTAAATGAAGAAAACTGAGAGGCAAACACTTAATGGATGGTGTTCAGCTGTAATTTTGGAAATAAATGTCCCCAGAGTCTCTTGGGCTGTGAAAGATAGTTGCAGTCTGTAGAAATGTGCTGCGGGCTCCCTGCTCCCCCCGCGCTTCCAGCAGCAGATAGTGCTGACGCTTCAGTCTCTGCCGGGCTGAGGTTCCGGTTTGCTTCCCTGGGCAGTTTCCTGACACTGGGTAATGCACTTCTCGAGCTGTCTCCATTGTTTTCCAAAATGTATTTTCATTAACTTCCTGTCTTCTTTTATTTTTAGTTGAAGTTTGCAATTTTTTATGTGAGATACCTGGGAATTATTTTTAAAAGTCAGCTTTTGGGCAGTAGATAAATGCCTCTTCCGTCAGATGGTCTTGCAGCAGGCAGCCTGCTCCGAGGGTCCGCAGCTTCCTCGCTGCATCCCGCTGGATCCTGCCCGCACCCCCAGCAGCATCCCGCTGCCGTTGATCACGCTGAGGGTTGGCCGTGGGGCTTCCTGCCAGCTTGATAGCTTGGAAATGTCCATTTTTCCTTTGTGTGTGCTGCCTGACATTGGCAAAGCTAAATTTAAAAGTAAGAAGTTGACAAGTTTATAAAGCCCCTGTGACAGAATTCATAAGCAGATGGGGAGAAATATGATGATACCTTGAATTATAGTTGAGTGCTTTCCTCGGCCAAGATGATATAGCTAAAATCAACATGGTTCTGTCTGAGGAAGTATTAGGCTGAATCTGCCGTGAGGACTAAACCTTGACATAAAGCTGCTTTACCCCAGGCAGGCGGGGATTTAAGGTTGCTGGAGCCGGTATCTCCTAGAGCACCCTGTGAGCTGTGCAGAGGAGCATCTTAGGACATTAGCTGTTCTCGTCCTGGTCTCCCCTGGAAGGAAATCCTGCGCTCAGACACGCGTGGAAAGGGCATCCGTGATGCTGGCACATCCAGAGGGGAGACAGGAGTCTTAGTATTTGTCCAGCTGGGCTCTAGAAAACCAGTCTGTGAAGCAGGGACCCAGCTTGGAGTTTTAGCAATCGGTTTGTCTTTCCTGAAGAAATGGCACTAAGGTGAGCCTGCTGCCCTTCCTGGGTGCTGGCATCACGTTTTCATTACTCTGATGACGCTCCTTTGCAGACATCAGGGGTCTGACGAACGCGTCCCAGCTGGAGCAGCTGAACAAGCGGTACTGGTACGTTTGCCAGGACTTCACCGAGTACAAATACCCCCACCAGCCAAACCGGTTCCCGGATTTAATGATGTGTTTGCCAGAGATACGATATATTGCAGGTAACTTGTTGAGCTCTTCTCCCTCTGGGGTCATGGGCAAGGTACAAAATTTGCTTTTAAAAGAAAATGAATTTGTAACAGTGAAATTCTTGTCGACTGTGTTGGAGGGTGTTTGTTTGGGACCTTTTTCTACGGAAGTTTCTCCCCCCTTTAAGCCGATCTCCCCTCACCCCTGGCTCCCCCGGCCAGTCTGGCTCTTTGAGTTGTCCCTGTGCCGCTGGTGTTGTGTCCCTGCTCCCAGGGAGACCCTGCCGTGCTCTCACCTGCCACCCTTTAACTTTTTGGATCAGGTTCCCATTTTATTCTCTTCCTTTCAATCCCATCTCGGAGGCGTTTTGTCTCAAAAGGGTGTAATGCTGCTTTGAGTAATTATCTCATAAGGAATCGAGAGATCCCTGAAACTCCAGGTAATGAAGGAGCCGGGGGGCAGTTGTGCAGCGTGACCCCCGGCTCTCACCTCGTCTGCACCTCTGAAATCTGCAGGTGAACTTTCAAATGCCACCGTGTCACTAATTGGATCTACAAGGTCTGGTGTTACTAAAACATTGTTTGTTCCTGGATGTTATGGCAAAGGGAGGTACTTGCCTCCCGTGTCAAGGCTCCGTACGCTTCATCCTACTCCACTGTAATGAACTAGATAATAATCACGGAGTAGCTCTCGTAATTTACTCGTCGAGATCAACAAGGGAGTTGGAGCAGAGACGGGATTTAGTCTTTCCCAGTTTCTATAAATACTGCTCCATTGTGGAGAAATCATTTTGATCTGACTTTGGCCATTTATTTAGCTTTCCATTCAGTAAATAATAAATCCTGTTGTGTCCAAATGAATATCAAATGTCTAATGTAGCAGCGGGATGATTAACTGTTTCTCTGAGAGGTTCAAGGTAAAACCATCTCCAGCGTTGCTGGCTTAGGTGTCTCTGAAATCTGATTCAGGAGTGGCTGCTAATTCTGGTGGGTTTGTTGTTTTTTTTTTCTTACCAGGAAAAATGGTGAATGTCCCCCTGGAGCAGCTGCCTCTCCTGTTTAAGGCTGTTCTACATTCCTGCAAGACGAGTGTGAGCAAAGAGTGAGCCCAGCTCGCCCCGGCCGGTGCCTTACGCTGAGCCCCGGGCAGGGAGCTGGCTCACCCCCGGGAGAGGGGCAAATGCCACCCAGGCAGGAGATGGAGCGATGGGAGAACCTGCCGTTGTAGCAAGAATCTTTTGTGTTGTTGTTGTTGTTTGGTTTTTGTTTGTTTTGGGTTTCGTTTTTGTTTTTGTTTTTTTTAAAAAACTCTTTTTCCTATATATTTATTTCACGACAGAGTTGAATGTATGATCTTCAACAGGATGCACATGGTTCTGTAGGAATGCAGCAGATGCATTCTCCAGCAGTTTACAGAATGTGAAGATGTTTAATGTTCCAGTGTTTGTTAGGGTTAGTTCTTTTGTACTTTGGGGGCTGGGGACCGAGATGACTAAGACTACCTCAAGGAGAAGGTGCTGCTCACGCACTGCTCTTTCCATGACTTGTACCCGAAAAGCATTTGTCGTAGAGAGCAAACAGCCCCCCTGCATGGACAGGGCTGGTGTCCCAAACGGGTGGTTTTGCAGAAGTGGATGTTAGAGAAGTGCCAAGCTTTTTTTTTTCTTAAAAAATAATAATAGTAATAATTTTTAAAAGGCAGGGAGTGGAGAAGAAGGAAGAGTCTGTCTCACCAGTTGGTTTCTTTTCCCCAGGCAGTTTTCAGGTGTGGGTGGTAGCTCCTGCTCTTCTTCTGAGTCCTGGCCCAGCAGGATGGTAGGGCTCCTGAGGGGCGAGGGCTGGCTGCCCTGTCCCCTCCTGGGGGCTGCAGGGGGGGGACCCTGTCCCCGGCCCCACCAGCCCCTTGCTGTCGCTGTGTTGGGCTGAGATGGCCTTGCTGCAGCTCCTGGCGTCACACAAGCTCTTGTTGCTAGAGAACCACAAGTAATTTCATCGCTTCCTTAACATCCATTTTAGGTTCACAAAAGCAGGAAAAACCTACTTGGAGAAGAGGCAGAATTGTCCCTTTTAGTGTATTCCTCCTGGGTGGTATCTGACCTCTGAGGAGCTCCTGAGTTGCAGCAATCCCAAGCAGCCTGTTTCTGGGAACAGTTAACGTACCCCGGGGTTAAAGGTGACCTGTAGGACTGGGACAGGGGACTCCAGTGTCCTCTGGTGTGGCTTTCCCTGCTGGACTCGGGGAATGCATCATCTGTAATTGTATCCTGCCAGGACTCTTCTGCTGCTTGTGGAATCCCTTCTTACCAGGAAAAAGTAGTATTAATGCAGTTCTGTCCTTGGTGTTGCAAGGTTTGGATTTACCATCTCGCAGCCTCCACACCACCACCCAGGGAACTGGTTTGATGACAACTGACTGGCTATTTGAGCTGGTGTTTATCTGAACTTGGGCGTTTTCATGGGTAACCTCATGGCTTCCTGCTCGTGGTGGTGATGGGGAGGTTGGATGAGATGCTTTTGTTCTGATCTCCTTCATGAAGAATTAATGTTTGAGGACTCGGTTGCCCTCGTAGGCAGCTGTGTCACCCTGGCTGGATTTCCTTCCCTCTCTCCTTAGATGTGAATCTGATGTGGATGTAGCCAAGAGGGCTCATCAGCAGCTGGCCGAGTGCTGTGTTAAAAGTGTTTTGGGAAACAACCCCAGTTCCTTCAGGGCAGGGGAACCCGTTGCTACCTTTTCATCTTGTCCTGTGTGGCACCGAGCAAGGTTCTGAAGCTGCTGTGAGACCAAAATGAACACGATGGTGAGCAGGAGAAAGGTCTCGTTCACCAAAGTCGTCTTTCCTTCCCCCTCCCCAGTACGTGCTGCCTCAGCTGCAGCCCTGAAGACGTTGTGACCCTGCCTTGGCCACCTCTGCTCCGTCACCGGTTCTGCCCTGCCTTGGGTCGTGCCTCTGCGGCTGGACCTCCTGGGGACACGGTGCTGGTTGGGCACAGAGACGTGGCCCCTTTGCCGTCCCGCTCGGGAGTCTCTCAGCTTGACGGTTTCCCTTTCCTAATAGTCCACGAGCTGCTCATCTTTCCTTACTGAAGTAGGATGTTACGGGTAGTGGCTGCTGGGCCCAGCAGCAGTTCAGCTGGAGAGAGCATCACCAGCCAAAGGTGGTTCCATAAATCTCATCTGCTTCCTGACCGTGAGACGAGAAGCGCCTATTTCTCAGGAAAGCCTTCTGCATACAGCCTGTACCTCAAGTGTAAGTGGGAAGACTTTAGTGTATCTCTTTGTAAGTTAGAAAGCATTTCTCAGCTTTTAAGTTTAATTTCCAAATAGCTTGATATGATCTTTTTATTACGGGTTATCTTCTGGCTTGCTGTTTTATACACTCATGGAACTGTTAAAATTGCATAGGAGTAATTTTATTCTACAGTTACTGAATTATTGTAATCTTGATGAAAAAGAGTTTGTTTTAATTAGTGTACATAAAAGTGGTCATCTTATTGCCAAATCCCCAGCAGAAATAATCTATTAGGTATTCTGTGTTTATCCAAAATAGACTCCCGAGGCCAATGCTGCTCCACCAACAGTGAAAAACCCAAATTCATTTACGATGGTGAATGGACAGGGATCTTCTACGTTCTGTTGTGTAAAGCAGATTTTACACAGGGTGATTGGCAGCACCATCCGTTACCAAATAACCCATTTCTTGTAGGGAGTCGAAAATCCTTGCTAACCTGAGGAGTAAGGAGGGAGCTGATGGAGTCTGGCTCTCCAGACAGTCCTTCTTACCGCCTTCTGCACCAAGTCCTCTAACGGCTTGTATGTTTTAAACAGGGTAAAGTGAATGTGTTGCGTTGCAAACTCAGGTATTATGAGAAGGTAGAGATGTAGCTAGAGACGTAGAGACGTTAGGTCAGTCACTAGATGTATTTGTGAATTTGGTTTGAAGGACACCCTGGAAAGCTTGGAATTTTTGTTCCATTCTTCACGTAACATTCGGTTTACAGGGACTCATATTTTATTTGTGCTTAATGCTGGTCGGGGGAAGTTCATTATCTTTGGTATCTGTCCGCTCTTGCTTATCTGACCTTCTGTCATAGAGGAATCAATCAACAATAATAGTCTTTGGTAGAATTTTCTGCCGTGACAAGTCAATTTTTATCCCCGATTTGAAAGATAAATTGGCTGGCTGACCCCCTCCTCTCCTTCATAGCATCCGTGCGGATGGAAAGCTGGAGAGTTACTTTTAATCTGAGCAGGGATTTGGGACATAAATTTGAAGTGCTCCCGCTCGGCCGTTCCGAGGGACTCTGCCGAGGTGGCCAAGCTGCTGATCACGGCTGGAACCTCGTTGCCCAGAGCAGAAACTGCTGCTCCCGGTGGCTGGGGCTGTGTCCCAGCTCCCGTGACAGGACCCCAGGGCCCCAACAAAAGCTTTCTTGGAGGCAGCTGGGTTTTCTTCTTCTGCCTGCCTTTGCTTCAGGCTTCTGTCCCACGAGCCTGGGCCCTGACCCGGCTGTGTCTGTCGGTAGCCAGTCCTTGGCCTTTCCTTGCCCAGCCCCTTGGGTGGTACTGGAGGGACCTCCAGAGTGCCCAGAGATGGCAGATACCTCGGAACCAACGGGCTCTGGCCAGGGCAAAACTGATCCAGCTCTCCAGCTGCTTTGCACCCGCGTTGGCTGCTTTCTAGTTGTGAATAATGCTGCTGGTGGTCGTTTTTCTCATCTCTGGCTGCTGCCTGCAGTGCTGGCAGAGGCACCGCCAGCTTTGGCTCCTCGGGGGCTCCTCTGGGGTTTCCTGGAGTTTCTAATTCCTGGGCTTTTGCCGTCTCCCAGCCACCCACAGCCCGGGGGGGAGCGTGGTGTTTTCAGGGTGGTGGGTCAGATTGCTAGCTGTGGGGCACCCAGTGCTGGGGAGCTGCCGCCCCAGTAAAGCCTGTTTTCCTGGTGCTGGGGTGATGCTCTGAGCAAGCCGACGGTGCCAGCAGAGTGAGAGGGCACTTGCCTCGAGTGCCACTTGCTGCCTGACCCTCCCTCAGCCACGCATGGCCCGAGCTGCCTGCCTTGTGCTCTTCAGGCTTCTGTGCAGAGCAGCAGCCACCTCAGGTTAAGGAGTTTGTCCTTCAAACCAACCTTTTTTTTTTTTTTTTTAAAAAAAAAAAGAAAACTTGAATTTCTTTTATCTTTACTACATTTTTAAAAAGGAAAAAAAAGATTCTCCTGTGAATGTGCTATTTACCATTCATTCTTTCTTCTTGCTTGGTTTTGATTTGAAGCTATGAAGCTTGGTGTCTGTGAAAATGTTGTTATTTCTGTATTTCTCAGGATAATAAGCGGCAATCATCCCTGCCACGTGAGAGGCAGGAGAAAGGGGGAAACTTGGGGAACTAGTTTAAGTATGAAGCTAATTTTTAAGTTGTAGGTGATGTGTAAATCGAGGGTAAGACATAGGGTGTCAGTATCAAGCTGTGGCGTTTCTCTGGGTTCACGGTGCGTTGTTTGCAGCGCACAGCAGCTCAGGGATAAGTATTTAAAATGTGACCCAGAGAAACCCTAGTTTTGATGTTGCAACGGTTGCTTCTTTCATGACTTGTTTGGAGGGACCCAAAAGCTGAATGAGGTCCCCACGTGGAGGTTTGGGGGGAGAAAAGCCTGTGGGAAGTCTGCCTGCTGAAGGCTCAGGCGGGTCTAATGGGAAAAGCATCCTGAAGGCGCCCGGTGGAAAAGGGGAAAATGAGATTTCTCAGTGTCCCTGGCAGCCAGTCCGGGTGTTCTGGCCTCGCTTTGTGGCTCACCAGTTAGAGCCTCTTAATCACTGGTGAGCAGGACTTTCTCACTGTGGGTCAGAGAGGTTGTGGGCTCGGTCAGGCTGCTCCAGGATGGGTACCGGGTGTGAAACCAGCTCAGTGATTGCTGCCGGGATCATTGCCACAGCATTGAGCACCAGTAGCACCAGTTTGCTGGGCTGAAACCTGCCTTCCCAGCAGTCTCGCTGGCCAAGTTTGGCAAATGTGAGTTTAATCCAGCCCTGCAAAAAGATGGTGAGCCCAATCCAGGCAGCATCTTCCCCTTTGGAAAAAAATACTTAATAATAGAGAGCGAGCTCCTGTGCAGCTGACCTCTAATGAGTCTGTGAAAGAAGCAACATGGTTCAGTGGAAGAAATGCCCCCAAGGGCAGAAAGAAACAGAAATTGAAACCAGATGACGATCAACCTTAACAAAGCCTTTTGTGATTCATTGTTTTCTTTCAATTTATAAAATGTCTTGTAATAGTTGATAACATTATTGACTCAATTTCCATAACAAAACTACCTCGTGTGACATCCTGTTTATCATCTCAAAGGGATTGTGTGAAAAACAAAATCCTGCCAGTGTTTGCCCAGCGGAGAACAGGGTGGGTGATGGCTGGAGGCTTCTTCCCCTTCCCGTGGGCCGGGGCTGGTTCCTGTTGCTGCCGCAGCCTTTCATCCTGCCGGTGCAGGATTTGACTTGGGATCCCACCCAGACCCCCGGGAAGGCGTTGGGCCACACACCCCCTGCTCTTGCCCAGCACTGTGGTGGTGACCACCTTGGCCACTGGTCACAGCCTGGGCAGTGTCCTGTGGCCGTGTGTCCCTGCAGTGATGGCTCTTACCAGTTTGGTTGTTGGTGGTGCCCATCAAGCCATGGGCCGGTTCCAGCTCCGTCCCAGTGCAGATGTGACACAGGCTGCGTGTGTAGCCTGGGACCCTGCAGAGCCCTCGTGTGCACGTCCCAGGCGTACACGTGTTGGGTGGCCCATGGCTGATTTGTGGGACACCTCCAAGATGGGTTGGTCCAGGTCTTGGGGTCCTTCCGCTGATGTTCCAGGTGATGGTTTCTCCCGGTGAAACACTTTGGGTTTTTTTTTTTCCCATGATCCCTTGCATAAATCAGGGAAGCAGGATGTTGCCTCGGCGTGACACACGGCAAACGTTGGCGGGCTCGGAGCCGGGGCCGGGGCAGGAGAGCGTGTCCGGCCGCCCTCGCCGCGCTGCGCCTCTCGGGAGCTGCCTTTCCCTCACTACGCTACGACCAAATGAATGTTTCTGCCGGCACGTCTCGGGCGCGCCCTGGCACAGCCCGTAACCCCCGGCGCGGCAGGACCAGCACGGGCCCGTGTCAGCCCGACCTGCCCCTGCTCCGCTGCTCTGCTCTGTGACTTGACTACCTGTGGAAATGTGACCAATAAGTGTTGAACGCATGTTTAGGGAGTGTTAGCTGTATGAACTAATAAATGTCAATTGTTCTGCACCAGCGGCCTCTGCTCTTCGTTTGCACCTTCCCCCTTGGGCAGCGCCTCTCCCTTGGCCAGCAGGGTGATGGAGCCCAGTGCTGGCCTGGGTGGCAGCCCACAGGGCTGTCCTGTGGTGCTGGGGCTGGAATCGTCTGTGGCTCTGGGAAGGCCTTGGTCTGGCTGGGGACTGGGGAGGGTGTGCGAGCCCTGCCCTGGGCTCTGCTAAAGCTGGGGGTCCTGCGGGGCAGGAGCTGAGGGGGTTCCCCTCTTTGCAGGGGACAGGAGCAGGGGCAATGCCAGAGCCAAGGTTTGCATGGTCTTCTGTACCCTGCTGTGCCATGGGCACATGGTGGTCCCTATCTCCTTCCCCTGTCTCTGCCCCTGCCCAGGTCCCAGTGGAGAAGGCAGGAGAGCGGGGTTCCTCCATTGGGTCATTGTCCTTTCACAGCCTGAGGTGCCCACCACGGCATGCCCACGTCCCCACTGTCACCCAGGGCATTCCAGTCCGTGGGTTGGTCAGAGTGTGGTGGTCCAGGTGGGCAGCCGTGGCTGTGGGTGCAGCAGGAGCAGGGTTTGCAGCAGCGGCAGGAGGAGCCCCGTGCAGTGGCAGCTGCTGCAGGCAGGAGGAAGAATCCCAACAAGCAAACACACCAGAAATCCTTGACCAGCACGCTCTGGAGAGAAACTGCAGGAATCATTTAACAGTCTCTCGTGTCGCTGAGGTGGGTGCGTGTTAAAGGACTAAGAAGCACTTTTCATATTTACATTTCCACGTGTATTAGAGAGTGCACATTAAGGCGCACTCAGGGAGGTGCTGAGCTGCCACAAAGGCAGCTCCAAGTGAGCAGCTGCCCCCCGCGCTCCTCTGCTCCCGCCCTCCTTTCTGCATGGCTAAACTCATGAAGATGGAAATTCTTCCTTTTTAATGTCTAGGAGCTCTTGTGCTTAAAAATGCTTAGGGTTTGGGTTGGTTTTTTTTTCCCCCACTTCTTTCAATTATGGGGAATTCTATGGCAAAGAAATAGCAGCGAAGTGTCTGCCTTTGGCCCACAGGGGTGCAGCCCTCCCTGTATTTCCCCTGAGCTGGAGGAGTTTGTCACAGAGCAAGCTCATGGGTTTGAACATGGAACTGCTGGACTGTAGTAAGCAGGGGTATTCTTGGGGGGGGGCAGGGCATGTCCCCAGCTGCAGGGCAGAAGGGTGCAGGCTGAGTCTGCTTTCCTTCACTGGCCAGTGTGGGGTGTTCTTTCCATCACTTGCCCCTTCACTGTGACCCCCGGCTGCGGGGTCTAATGTCCTCACTTTGGAGGAGGATGCTTGTTCCAGCCCTGTCACAACCTCGCGCTGTCCCTGCACGTCCTCTTCCAGAGGCTGTCACAGGAGCAGGTGGTGAGCAGAGGGGAGAGGAAGGAGAAGACCTAGTTGGGGAGAAGGAACTGTTGTGATGGACTCTGGCAGGAGGTGTTTCTGCAGAAGATGCTCCTTTCGCATTGGGAAGCTTTGCTTCCCAATATTGCTTCCCAATACAGTAGGAACCAACCATGAGGAAGCCAGATGTGCTTGACAGATGTGTGGGCTGCCT
The DNA here is from genome assembly GCA_013400555.1 of Jacana jacana. Taxonomy (NCBI): domain Eukaryota; kingdom Metazoa; phylum Chordata; class Aves; order Charadriiformes; family Jacanidae; genus Jacana; species Jacana jacana. Next base: position 23,471 of record VZTM01032887.1, read on the forward strand.
ACTCCTCTTAGTGCCACAGCACCATGCCCCATGCCTACCCTTTCCCTGCTCCTTCCTCAGGGTGTATCGCATCCTCTCACTGCAATCCCGGTATGAGCCATGCTGCCCCGCTCCTCTGCCGAGCGCTCTGGTGTCTCCTGCCCTCTCTGTTGTGTTAATTATTCTTATTTACAGCGGTTCTCCGCCGCCACGGTGCAGCTCTAGTCGCTTTGACATTGCACTGCCCTGGATTTATTCCCTGTAAGGGGGCCCTGAAGGTCGGTGGTGGCGGGGCTGGCTGGGAGGTGGCAGAGGATGCCTTACACGCGTGGGGCCGTGGGTTTGTCCCCACCTTCAGGGCAGGCGAGAGGAGCCGCTGGAGCTGCGCTGGGGCATCGGCTGCCCTGGCCCTGCGCTGGCACGAAGGGCTGCCTGGAAAGCGAGGCTGGGGTGGGAAAAGTACCAGCACATTTTAATTTTCAGCTCAACCTCTACTGACCACTGTATTTTGATTAGAGCTCTGCTGCCTTTTCATCTCGGTGCTCTGGCTGGTGACAACTGCCACAGCCTCATGCGCGCGGTGCAATAGTTTATCACCGAAGGCCAGCCGCTCTATGAATTCAGAGCCAGCGCTGAACAAATCACACTGTCACTAACGTCAAACTTGTTAACCTGATCTTTGGTGGATCACTAGTGTCAACATTGCATGGGACATACATTATCGGGCCCAAGGACTTCGGGAGATGCGTTTGTCAGGCTGCTCTGTCACAGTCCCACTCTTGACCTTCGCAAAGTAACTTTCAAGGATAAGCTGCTTTCCTCTTGAAAAGAGTTGCTATTCCCAGGAGTGTCACCCCACGGCCACCAGCCAGGGCAGGACTGCGAGGTGAGGCTGGGTCACCACGCCTGCAGTGGTGGTGTCAACCCAGCAATTGGTGAAGGATCTGCTGTAATGGTCATGTGGGTTGTCCTCTAGGCCTGGGTCCAAGCTGGGGCAGGACTTCCATTGGTGTCCATCACTGGCCACATCTCTTTGAACTTCTCTCTATCTTGTCACCAATTGTTCTTCAGCTTTTGTCCAGTCTCTGTCCCTCTGGATTCCAAACCTGGAAGCCAGTCTGTTGTGCTCAGCAGACTGGTAGGTATCTTACTGGATCCTCATGAGTCTCACAGTTTGGTTTGCCAAGTGCAGGGTCAAGAATTGCTCTCAGCATTTCTGATGGGGCTGATCGCCACTGAGGAAGTCAGATGAAAGGATGGGCCACCGTGGCTGCATGCTCAGGAGGTGAGTGCTCCTGGTAAGCTCCTGCCCAAGTTCCAGAAGGTGGTTAGGTTTCATGGTACCTTTGGGTGGGCTGGTGGCATCCCCTCCCTGCAGTCCCCCACAAGCCAGAGGGGATTGGTGCTGCAGGGGTGTGGGAAGGGCTGAGCACCCTGCAGGGGGCTGCGCAGTGGTGGGGCCAGAGGGGTAGGACTGTGCCAGAGCAGACACAGCTTGTGGCCAGAGAGACCCCAAGGCGGGTGCTGGATTTGAGCTCCATGTTGCTGTCCCCGTGGGCTGACCCCGCTAATCAGCTGTGAAAGAGAGAGAGAAAGCTGGAGAGAAATCTTTCTCTCTGCTAACCTCATCACAATAAAGATTCCTATAAAGAGCTCTTATCCTTGAAGAAAATGAGGCACATAAGCAGGAATAGTAAACAAAAGGCTGTCATTTTGACCCAGGAGTGCTTCATGTTGTTGGCAACTGCCAAGAGGAAACATAAAGAGAGGCTGCATCCAAGTCCCAATTATGCAGAACTATGTGACTGATATGTCAATGAGTCCTCCCAGGAGGAGACCACCAGCACTTCCCGGTGCTGCCTGCGCACCATCTGCACACACCGCCATGCACTGGGCCCGCCCGCACCCCCGAGCGAAGGCGTGCGTGGCATCGGAAGAATGCAGAGGACAAGGTAATGTCACCGGGAACGCTATCGCCAAAGTCCTCGCCGCGCACGCATTATCGGCACGGGCCCCGGAGTCAGGGACTGCGGGCAGCCGGCGGCGCAGGCAGCGAGATCTGGCAAACAGTAGTGCTGACCACACCTGCTGCAGGCACGCTCCGGGAACGTGGCGCAGGCAGGAGGGCTGCCCCGCCACCGATAAGCTGAGTGGATGGAGATAAAATCCAAGAAGGAGATATGCTTTGCTGAGCATCAAGGCTAAGCACCAGCAAGGAGCCAAAGCACGGCGGGGCCCGCAGGCACTGGTGTGACTCCACGGGCTCCGGCTGCGCCGTGGCCACGCTGGCCCCACGGCCCAGCCAGGAGGAGATGGGGCAGTGCAGTCGCTGGACCAAAATGTTTGGTGATGGTGAGGGACATGAACGGGGCTTGGGCCCGTTGGGAGCACAAAGGTGTGCTGGTTCCTTGGCCATGACGGTGCTGTGGCAGGGCTGTGACTTTGGGGACATCCTTGTCCCTGAACAAAAGCCATGCCCTCCCCAGCACATCATTGGAGACCTGTGAGTCTGGAAGCCCAGGACCACCTCATCTCTCCCTCTTGGGTGCTGTGGCCACCAAAATGTCACCCCAGTCTGCACCTCCTCCCTGTCTCCAGGGACCCCTGGGGCTGTGCACAGCCTTCAGGATGGGCTCAGTGTCTGCTGGCTGTTCCTGCCTGTGTGGGCATGCACTGCCTGGGGTACCTAGAGTCTCCTTGGGCACAGCTGGTCCCGTGTCCCAGCACAAGCCTGGCACAGGGCAGGGAAGGAGAGCAACAGCATGGGCGAGAGGTCGGTGCTGTTGCTGCAGAGGGCCCTGGCACCAGTGATGGCACCCAGCTGGTGGCCATGCAGCAGAAGGAACCTGGAGTCCCCCAGTGCTGGAGCCCCACATGCCCACCCTACCAGCAGCCAGCTCTGCCCGGCCTCTGCATGGCTGTTCTGAACAGCCTTCCCAAATCCGCCCTCCCAGCACCGCTCGCTGGGACCTGCTGGGCTGCACCGGGTCCCGTGCACCGGCCCTGACCCGGGGCTACGCGCCCACTGCAGGAGCTGGGCCACGGCCTTGGCAAGGGCTTGTGCAAAGGAAAGTGCCCAAGGCCGGCGGGGACGTATTTGCCCCTGAAAGCACCTTGCTGCAAAAATAGCAAGTGGCCGGTGTGAGGCCGGGGCTTCCCGGGGGAACAATGCCCGGCGGGAGGAAGCGGCCGCAGCCGCCCCGCAGCTCCGTCCCCGCCTCATGCGGTGCTGAGCCGCGAGCCGCTGCGTGCCGGCCCGACGGGGACCTTGAACCTGCCACAGATTTATTTTCTCTGACATTGGCATCGCGTCGGAACATCTGGCATGTGGCTGATAATTGCTGGGGATCGGGGCGGAAGCCGCTCCGGGCCTGGCGCTTCTTCCAGAGCTCTGTTTTCGTTAGTTTTTCTCCTCTCTTCAGCTGCAGGGTGAGGAAAAAACAAGCAGGGCTGCGCAGCTCGCTGCTCCCGCTCCTCTCCCCGTGGCTGCAGCACCAGGGGGAGGTCCCTGCCACGCTGTAGGGTGTCACCATTGCACCATGTCGGGTCTGCGTCGATACCAAGGGGACACGAGCCTTTCCCTCACCCCAGGATTGTGGATCCTGCTGTGCTGCCCTGGGTGTCAGCAGCCCCTGGCTGGGCCAGCTCGTCCTCAGGGCTGTCACCGCTGTGGGACAAGGCGAAGAGAGGGGCCCTGTGTGCAAACAGGCAGGGAGACACCATGGTGATGGATGGTGGAGTGTGGGGCCGGTGGTGGGAGCAAACCCTGGCTCTGGCAGGATGGGAGGTGTCGTGCACCCTGGCTCCCACCCCATCGCCTGCCCTGGCTGCCTTGTGTTTTCACAGGGCAATGGGAGAGCCAAGTCCTGCGGCCAGAGGGCTGCCCACGGGTCAGAACCATACCTGGCAATGGTGGGTGGGAAAACCCATGCAGCAAACACACTTCCACTGCCAGGGGCTTGGCTGCCCTGCCACCTCCTCGGTTCCAGGGGGTCCCACTTCCCCCCAGTGCAATTTCAGCTCATGCAGAGCTGCTGGCTGCGGGTGCTGAGAGTTCGCAAGCACCCTGGGCACAGAGTCCCACATATGGAGGAGCCCCCTCCCTGCCGAGGAGACCCTCAGGGCTGGTGAGGCCTCAGCTGAGGGTCCTGTTGCTGGGTGGGTGGGTGCTGTGGGCTTCTTCTCCTCCCAGAGGCATCCTGCCCCATGCCCATGGTCCCCTCCCTCCCACCCTGGGCCGTAAATCAGCATGGCTGTGGGTGCTGGCGCACTCGCTGCCGTCCACCAGTGCCCCCCGCCTCCCTGCGGGGTCTCTCTCCCTTGGCGTGTTATCTGCTGCGGGGGTCCTACTTATCTCCGCTGTCACTTTCTAATGCTAGTTTATGGGCAGCGTTTTGTAGCTTAATTATGATGTTTTTCATCGCGGTCACGTGGCCACAGAAGCCAATAAGGCACCAAAGTGGGTCCATCCCAGCTGAGCCTGGCCCCCGCGGGGAGGAGATTGGCCGGTGTCCTGCCCAGGGCGGCGTGTGCGCAGCCAGAGCCCCAACACCTTCCCAGCGGAGACGGGTTCCATAAATCCTCCAGCCCACTGCGGACGGGGCAGTGGTGCCCACCACCCCACCAAGGCTCCTCGAGCAACAGCTCCTGGCCAGCAGTGTGAGTGAGGGTCTCCTGCCGCGCTGGCCTCACACACAGAGGGGTACACAGCTGCCTCGCGGTGAGTATGTGGCTGTGGGGAGAACCACGGTCCCCCCATCCCACCCATCTCCCACTCACTGCCCCCATTCTCCGTCATGGCGGTGGCCGAGGACAGAGCTGGGGACGTGGCAGAGCTTGGCGAGGAAGCGGGAGCGGTGCGTGGGCCTCTGCTTCCCGTCCCGTCTCCATCGGCGGGTGTGGGGCTGGAGGCTCCGCGCACCGCAGGCAGTGGAGCGAGGCCTCGCCGTAGCCTTGGCCCCTCGGCCATGTTGCTGCCTAGAAATGCCGAATCTGGCTGCCTAGGGCTCTAGGAGACCAGCCAGCATTGGCAGGGGGTCTCCGGTCACCCCAGCGCTGCGTTACCCGTGGGAGGGTGGGTTACAGCAGGCGTGGGGAAGCCCCTTGGCGTCTAGGGTCGGCTGAGCCTGTGTCCCCCCTCCATTCCACGCCGGTGGGCACCGCAGCCCTTGACTCCCTGTTGCTTTTGTTCCTTGCGATGTTTGTCCAGCTCTTCTCCTGACCCGCAGTCCCTCTTGGGCTCCTCTTCCCGGATGGCAGGTCCCGCTCTGCAGCTGCCCGGCAGCTCCCCGGGGGAACTCAGGGCGAGTGCGGGGGCCGTGGCTGAGGGGCTCCACCGGCGGTGGGAGCGCTCCTTCCCGGCCAAGCGGTGGCTGCCCCGCACCGGGGGCTGCTCTGCTGCTATTCTTAGTGCGGGCTCGATCCCTGGTGGCTCTGGAGCGATGCTCTGCCGAGCCTGCTTCCTGTTTGCCGCTCTCCCTGCCAGTGCCGCTTCCTACCCACCGCACCCGCGGGCGGCAGCAGGCGTGTGGGGTGAGCCGTGCAGGATGGGCCGTGTGGGATCAGCTGTGCGGGATGAGCCCTGTGGGCTGAGCTGTTTGGGGCTAGCAGCCACGGCTCCCCTTCGTGGGGCTCTGCCGGCAGCGCAGCCCCCAGCCGTGCGGGAGCTCCAGGTGCCCATGGCCTCTGAGTTCCCTACTGCTGCCCTCCCTGCAGCTCCCTTGGCATCAGAACACCTCAAATCAGAGCTCCCTCCCCGGGGTCTGTGCAGGCAGCAGGCTCCTGCCCACGCTGGGACAGGCTGTGACTCTGCACCCGCCACAAAGGGGCTCCTGACAAAGGCAGTCGTCCCTGAAGGGATGTGTTTAGCTCCAGCGCCCTGCTCAGAGCTCAGCTCCCTGTAGCCAAGTGCCTGAGCCACGGCGTGTGGCCAGCGGGCCTGGGAGCATCCAATAAACAGGACGTGCCGGGAGCATGGGTGCTCCTCTGCCGCTCTGCTGCCGTCATGGAACATTTCGTTAAGAATCCCTAAATATGAAGCCATTAATTACATAGTGACAGTGAACAACCACTGTCTGACAGGCGGACCAGGATGATGCTGGCAGTGGCTGCTCCAAATGGGGTGGCCAGCTCCTAGGTCTGAGCCATCGCCTCCTTAGTAGTGGTCCCAGAGGAGGGGTGTCAGGAGCTGGAGCACACCTCAGTGCTCCTCACATGGCTTTCCCTGGGCTCTGAGACCACCTCCCCACAGCTGGCATCCGGCAGGACTGCCTGGTGTGGGGTAACAGGGGTGGTTCTGGCAGGACTTGGGGGTCTGGGGACTCAGCACTGAGCGAGGCCAGCTGTGGGGTGTTCCTTATGCTTAGACACGTTTAATTGTGCTCCAGCCTCTAGGACTCCTGATTCCCACACTGTTCTTGCCCCATGTGAGCTGGTTGCCTGGGGAGGTGGGGAAAGGCATCTCCACCAGCCCCAGGGGGAGCAGGGAGGGTCTTGAGCCTCTTCCTGCAGAGAGGTCCCCTGTGCCTGTCCTGCCTCTGGAGTCCCCGAGGCCAGAGCCGGGTGCTGCCAAGGCCTGGCTGAGCAGCGTCCACTAACCTGGAGCAGAAGGGGAGGGAGGGGGCTGCTCCTGCCCCAGGATCCCCAGCCCTAGTTCCTTTTCTGTCCCCCGTGCTTGGCCCGGGGCTGCTGCTGGGAGCTGCCGGCCCAGGGTGCCGTGCCCGCAGGGGCCTGCCGTGCCAGGGGCCAGCAGTGGGGCAGAGCGCACCCCCGACCCAGTGTCCCCCTGTCTCCGGGCTGGCAGGTCCCTCCGCCCCCCCTCTCTCCTTGTCCCCGGCGCCGTGAGCCGCCCGCTCTCCCCAGAGGAGGTTCCCCAGCCC
>VZTM01032887.1:31008-78103 GCA_013400555.1 Jacana jacana
GTCCCCGCCGCCGCCCGCCCCGCCGCGTCCCCGGGCCGGTAATTCCCGCGGCCGCTTCGATTCCGTTTTTCCCTCCCAAGTTAAAAAAAAATTCGTTTTTTCGCGTGGCCTCCCGCTTTTCCTTTTTTTGTTTTTGTTGTGTTTCCCCGGGGGTTTTGGCTGCTGCGGCTTCAACTTTCCAGGATTATTTTTTTTTGCTGGCAGAACGGTTGGGAAATAGCGTACAAATTATTGTTTTCCTTAAGCACATAATTCCAGAAGCCAAGACTTAAGGAAAACGTTAAAAATTATGGGGCTCGCTGTAAAACTGCTGCAGACCCACCACGAGTTATATTTTTCCTCTTGGTGACATTTAGTGCAACAGATTTCTCGGCTGAGTCTCGGGGGGTGCAATTACAGCCCCCACAGCCGCCACCTCGTTCTTGTCAGAGAAGTCAATCCCGATTGAGATATCAGAGTCGGGCCCAACATCCCCGAGTCGTATGTTGTGGTTTCTCCAACGTTCACCATAGACCCACAAAATAGATTTGGGGGGGGGAGAAGGGGAAGGGGGGCAGATAACAGGCAAGCGACCACAAAGCAAAAGCAGATGCAGAAATGAGCCCCCTCCCCCGAGTCAGCCGTCCCCCTACACACACTTCTCTCCTGAAATCGTTTGCATTTTGCAGTGGATGAAAGAGGCCAGATCAGCACTGGCTGGGCTGAGCCCCCTCGCCTGGCCGCGGCTGCTGCACGGGGCTTTGCTCGCCCAGGAGTGCAGGGCAGGGTGCGGGTTAATCAGCAAGTACTGCCTGTACTCGCACAGTGGGCACTCGCTTCCAGCAGCGGGTGAGAGCCTGCGAGCAGAGGCGCAGGAGTAAGACACAACATCGAGCTGCAAAATCAGCCCCTGCAAAACTCCCGGCGTGGGATGGCTTCCAGCCCCATTTCCAAACAGATCCCAGTTTTGTCCTCCTCCCTGGACTGGAGATACTGGTGCCCCGGATCAATCCATGCGCGCTCTGTCAGTTTTGACTGGTGCTGCAGGAGAGTTTGGGCACCGGGCAGGGGCCGGGGGGGAGGGTTTGGGGACAGGCAGGCAGGGGTAGTGCTTGCGGTGGCTGGGAAGGGACAGTCACAGTCTCATTCTGGCCATTTTCGGTAGTTTTGGCTCACCGTGGAGCTCATTTGGTCCCAGAGCCGACGAGGGCAGCAGCCAAGATTTTTGTTTATTTTCCTGCTGTTAGCTCCTTAGCAGAGTCCTGCAGCCGAGCAGCTGGGGGGGCGGGGGGAGCACCCAGCAGAGGGTGATATTCCCGTGGGACTGTCTCTTTCTTGGTAAAAACTAAAGCCCACCTTTGCTCACATCCTAGTATTTCTGGGAGTCTGAAGTGACGCTTCAAAGGCGAGCCTCCAGCTCCGCAGGACGAATGCAAAGCCCGAGATGGCTGATTTTGAGGACAAAGTGTTGACAGAGGCCCCCCCCTTCAAAGTGGCAGAAGGGATGCTGCAGCACAGCCCTGGCCCAAGCTTGCCTGCACCCCTCAGACACCCCCTGTGCCCCTGTCTGGGCAGGGAGAGGTGGCCGAGGGGAGGCAGAGCTTGGGGGGGTGCTGGGGCAGCTGGGGTGTGCCCAGGGGGCCAAAGGGGGAGGAGAAGAAGGGAGCTGGGGGCCCGCTCCTGCTGCCGTAATGGCTGGCTGCACCCCGTGTGCGTGGCTCAGGGATGCCTGCAGATGGATTTGCAGGGGGGATGCCGGGGGGCTACCAGGGGTGCAGGCGCTCCTTGTGTGGCTCTGCTTGGGGCCCCCTGCCCCAGAGGTGGGGGTGCATCTGTTGCTTCCCAGCAGCCAGCTGGGACACGCAAAAGGCAAGTTGTTCCCGATCCCAAGTGAGGGAGAAACAGCAGGAAAAGAGGAACAGGAGGGAATTAAAAGGCCTCTTCTCCCTTTGTGTTCCTGCCGGGAGAGGGAAGGAGGTGTCCTAGCAGTTGCCTGCAGAAGATTTGTGAGACTGGGCTGTGAGCAGCCTCTCCCACTGCGTGTGTAGGGTGCAGACAGCAGCAGTGGGGTCCCCCCCTGTGCCCAGAGTCATGGGGGTCCAATTAGGATGTCACCCCTGGGCATCACTGGGCCTGACCTTCAGCAGTGGAAATGCACTACTTGGAGTGGGTGGGAGATCTGGGGTCTTAGTGTGCTCTGGCATTGCTGGGGTGTGCAGCCGGGGACTCCAGAGCTGCTGGTGCCCACTCAGGCTGCATGGAGGGGGTCTGCCCGTGGGGGATCCAGGGGTACTCACATATGCTGACTGCGGCCATCTCCCTTATACCCCTAAAGTTAGGAACTGCCCCAGGACAGCCATCTGTTGCTCAGAAGTAGGTGGGCAGGCTTTCTGGATCTGGGGGGGTGTGGGACACAGCCCCCCCCACCTCAGAGAATGCCTCTGGCAGCCTTCCTCCACACGAGATGCTGTTTTCATGAATACAGAATGAGGGAGGAAGCGCAGGGCGGCTCCCCTGGGAGCACATTCCTGCTAGCCCTGGAAATGCTGCTGCTCCCGGCCGATGCTCCTGTGTTTCCAGCCTTGTTGGGGAGAGCCTGGGAGGTGGCCTGCCTTGCCGGGGGGGGCTGGCTGTGCTTTCAGCGGCCCCCGGGATAAGTAAGCAAAAGAGGCAGAGGTAACAGCTGAGACACAAAAGCAAGACCTGCCTGCTGTCAGTGGGGATGAAAACTAGCAGAGGTTGGGGTTTTTTTTCCCCCTTTGATGCTAAGTCAGTGGGCTGTGCTCGCTGGCACACTCTCCTCCACTCTCCTCCATCCCTCTGCACTGCCGTCCAGCTCCCAGCTTCCAGTGAGCTGAGACTCTTCCAGGGGTGGGCCGGGGGAGCAGCCCCCGGGAGCACAGCAGGGTGGTGGGGAGGGACGAGCTCGCGCTGCAGAGAAGCACCTGCTCCCTCGTGCTCTGACACATTCTTGGGTTTCTTTGGGGGTTTGGAGGGAATGTTGGCTTTACTACAGCTAGGAGATGGCGATGGGGCCGTCAGAGTGATCCCAGCAGTGGGATGCTCCAGCGGAACCCCTTGGCCATAGCTGATATCAGCAGGGACAGGCAGCCCCCTGCCCAAAAGCTGGCATAGCCCTGCCACAAGGTGCAGTGTGCCCAGATGGGCCTGCCAGCCATGCTCCCCTTAAGAGGGGCAGAGACTTGCAGAAAAGAAGCCAGAGCAGCTGGGCTGCTGGCAAACCAGGGGCCTGAGGGGGCTGTAGGGTCCCAGGCTCAGCAGAAACAAGGAAATCCAGGGGCTGGTGCAGGGTCAGGGGCTGTAAACTGAAAGTGGGTGTCAAGACCCTCATCTGCCTGAGCTTCCCAGGGTGAGCCCTCAACCCACAAGGGAGGCAAGCTGCTTTATCCCCCACACCATCTTGTAGTTAAAGCCAAAAGCCTCTTCCTCTTCTGCAATTCCCAGAGGCTCTGAGGGTTACACCAGCAAGACAAGAGCTGCGGCCAGGCACCCAAACCTGCCATGTCATGTTCCTGGTGTGCACGGCTGCGCTGGGAGGGCCACAGTCCTGCTGGCGGCTTTCTGGGAAGGTCTCCCCAGGGTCTCCCCCCACCCTCCGTTTGGCCACCAAATTCCACACACACACCCCCTCCTCCACCCACTCCCCCCCAACATTTTCTCCATGCCCCATGGAGGTGCTGGTCTCCCTGGCGTGGGTTCACTGCAGCCCCTGCCCTCTCTGTCCCCAGCCGTGCGTGCAGACCGGATGCGTGGCGGGAGGAACAAGTTTGGACCCATGTACAAGCGGGACCGTGCCTTAAAGCAGCAGAAGAAAGCTCTGATCCGTGCCAACGGCTTCAAGCTGGAGACCGTGCCTCAGATCATGTCCCCGGTGCAGAATGACTACGGCCTGTCCTCCACCATCCACAGCATCCATGCCATGTCCAAGACCTTGCCACCCAACCCTGCCGCCCTGACGCCTGTCGACTACGAACGCAGCCCCTACGGGACACCCTCCCTGGGAATGACTGTGCCCAGCCACGCACCGCTCGCCGGCTACCACTACCCCTCCTTCCCCAACCGCACCATCAAGTCTGAGTACCCAGACCCCTACACAAACATGCACGAGTCTGTGCCTGCCTACGTCTACCCAGAGACCTACCCCAGCAGCTCGCCCCCAGACATCCCTGAGGTCATCCTGAAGCTGCTGCAGCTGGAGCCTGATGAGGCCCAGGTGAAGGCACGGATACTGGCCTGCCTGCAACAAGAGCAAGGCAAAGGCCGACATGAGAAGCTCAGCACCTTTGGCCTCATGTGCAAGATGGCTGACCAGACCCTCTTCTCCATCGTGGAGTGGGCACGGAGCTGCATCTTCTTCAAGGAGCTGGAGGTAGGAGCCTGGGCAGGGTGGGGAAGGACACTGCTCTGAACAGGCGGTGGGAGGCAGGTAGGATTTGAGCTGAAATGCTATGAGGACAGGATGCTGCCATGGGCAGGATGGGAGCTGAAATGCCATGAGGAGTGGGCAATGCCCATGGGCATGGGCCCAGGGCTACCAGATGTGCTGGTGTGTCCCTGTCCTGCTCCCAGCTCCCTGCATGGCAGGGCTAGAGGCACCAGGGCCCGGCTGTAGCACCAGAGTGATTCCTGCTGTCGCCGCAGGGCTAATGATTTCAGATTCATCACGGCGGGGTTAGGTGTGGAGGCAATCGCTGGCAGAGTGACTGCGGTGTCAAGCGCAAGATATAATTGAAAAATGTAACGTTGAGGAATTATAGTTGAGACAATTCTCTCCTCCGCCTTTAGGAGGAAAATCGATGCTGTCAGGTGGGTGCCTATTAGCACCGGGCAGCCGGGGCAGGGCTGGCTGGGGCAGGGGACACCACCAAGCCCCCTCTGGACCTGCTTCTGCTGCCAGCAGCCTGTGAGAGTGCCAGGCTGGGGGGATGTGGTGCCGATCCCTGTCCCCCACAGGCCACCTTATCTAGCAAATCTCCCTAAATATTTATTGGGGCCAATGGGTGTATTTGCAGGGGTGGGATAGCTTCTGCCATCCTGCGAGCCTTGCCAAGCTTCCAGACATTCTGTGTTCAGCTCCTGGGCTGATCTGAGATCCCAAGCCAGTGCAAAAATGGAAGAGAGAATTTTGTGTAACACGGCCAAAATGCAGACAGCAGTGTCCCAGGGCAGTGGGAGACCCAGGTACATTCCCGTGCTCGGAGTGTGAGGCTGAGCTACCCACCTCTGCCCAAAATCACCTTTCTCCTGCAGTGCCGTGGGGACTGTGCCCAGGACAGGGCTCAGCTCTTGCCCCTGCCCACCCTGCAGGGTGCCATGGGGCCGAGTGTGGCAGAGCCTCGTGGCTCAAAATAGCCCCCGGCTGCCAGAACAGTGTCAGGAAACGGCATTGTGGGGGTGGGTTGGGTTCGTTTCAATCATATCAGTGTCCAGCCTGGATTTTGGGAACAGGGTGGTTGTTGTTTTGCAGGAGATATTGTAAACAGTGTAAATTCAGCTCCCGGCTGCATTGCTGCGTAGCCTTGTAACTCCATTGTCAGCCTGATTGCGCCACCAAAATAGGCTGTTTCCATGTGAATCCGCGTTGGCGGGCGCTCCTCCTCGGGTGGGGCTCTGGGGGGCACAGCAGCGGGAGAGGTCTCACCTGGGCAGGGCCACTGGCAACTTGCCGGGAGTGCGGCACTTCCCCTGCTGTATCCAGGACATGGGCATAGTGCCCCAGGGACAGGAGCCCAGTTGGGTCCCTCACGACCACCCTGGGGCCTCGTGCCTTTTGCCTTTGTCTGTGCAGGGACGTGGGGCAGATTTCCAGCATCTCCCAGGGCTGGGGACCGCAGGACACCATGTCCCACCCTGACTCCAGAGGGAGCGTGAGAAAGACTGGTTGTCACTTGGCTCCCTCTGAGCCCCCAGCATGGGGCTGTGGTGCCCAGGCCCCTCTGTGTGTGTTGCCTCTGGGGAGGGTGTTGGGGTGGTGGTGGCTTTTCCTTGGGCGTGTGAGGAGAAGCTGTTGGGAAGTGGGAGAAGGACTGCGGCTCCTGAAACCCCCTTCCTGCTTCTGCCGGTGCATAAAAGCCAATGGCTGCTGGGGCGGTAAATGAACTCCTGCTAGTGCAGAGTTTATGGCTTCACCCTAAAGCCCACTAGCAGGGAGTAAAATCGTGATCTCAGAGATCGATGGCCATTGCGCAGACAGTCCCTGCTGGGTGCTCAGGGCTCCCGGGAGCAGGGGATGCTGGCAGCCACCTCTGTCCCCTGGGAACAGCCGGCATGAAGGTGACTGTCTCCATCCCCAGCCGGGGAAGGGCTGTTGGCCGAAGGTCCAGGCTGGAGGAGCATTGTTCTGGGGCTGTTCCCATTCCCACTCCTGTTCCTATTCCAAATCCCGTTCCCCTTCTCAGTCCCACACTAGCAGCCCAGCAAGGGCCAGGGGCAGACCAGTACTTTTCTGTCTTCTCCTGCCGGGGTGAGGGTCCTTGGGGAGAACCCGCCCCCCCCGGCTCCACCGCTGCGCCCAGGGAAGGAGGGGGGAGGTGGGCTAATGGCCTCTTGACATCGGCTCACACGCCACGTCCGCCCGCAGGCGCGGGGCAGTCAGATTGAAAACAGATTTAACTTCCCAGATATATCGTTTCATTTAAGGGCCAGTAATTCTGTCAGTCTGCCACTGACAAACGAGGGTCCCCATGCCAATCCGCCGGGGAGACTGATGTCGCGGCGCTCATCTCGTGTCACCAGACAGAGAATTACGGACTGCGCTGGCCTTCGGAGGCAAGACTAATAATGCCGCGCGGCAGAGAGGGATTTGGGGGCCCACTTGTTTATCGAGGGCCGGCCAGGCAGCCGCGGCGCGAGGCCGCGCGGGCGGAGGTGGAAGAGGTCAGCGCTGACGCCCATAAATACGAACTTTAACTGAGTCTAGATGAGATGTGTCAGGACTGAGGGAAGATTTGCAGCATCTCTTCAGGAAGAAAAATATGGGCCGGGGGTGAAATATATTTTGTTGGGTCGTGAGTCTCAGGCAACTTTGTCCTTTCAGATGTAATTTTTTCATATATATATGGAGAGAGACAGCCGGAGAGATGTGCATACACACGCACACTCGTACACTCACATTGTGTCTGGTCTTGGTTTGGTTTATGTACACTTCTCTTGCACAGCCTGCTTTATATAGGTGTTACTGCCATATGTACATATAAATATCATGCCCATGGGGTGCAGTGACCTTTAGATTGGGATGAGCAGCCAGGAATGCTAAACAAATTGCCATGGTTTCAGCCTGAAGGCCGGGCTAGGCGGCTGGTGGGTCCCTGCTGCTGATGGAGGGGCACGGTGCAGCCGTGGGGAGGTGGGTTGATGCTTGTCCCCTCCTCAGTCCCTTCTCACCGTGGGGCCTGGGCAAACCACCCTCCTGTCCATGAGCAAACACCAGTTGTGATGGGGACACACGTGCTGAGGGCACACCGTTCCCACCGACCAAGGGGTTCCTGTGGGTCTGTCTGCTGGGCTGCTCTCCCTCACTTCTCACTAGAGATCTCGGAGCCACGACAGAGCCCATTTGCAGTCAGTTGCTTCTCTGCCTCTAGCATGCGTGGGTCAGCTTGACCCCATCTCCTGGCCAACAGCCAGGATGTTTTTGGCAGATTTAAAATCTCCTTCTGGTTGTGGATGCTGCAGCAATGTTTAGCATCCAATGCACTGGGGGAAAAGTGATGGCTTTCCCTGCCTGCCGGCGTCCCAGCTGGGACAGCCCTGCCCTCGCTCCTGAGGTACACACACAGAGCCATGATGCTCACACAGCCCTGCAGCCAGGTGCTCGGGAGCACCAGCAAAAACCAGTAGCCTGGGCACAGCAATGTGCTGTGCCAGCAGGGATATGGGGTCCTGGCCCTGCCACACTGGTCTTGATGGGTTTTTTTGCTTGAAGATGCCCATTGTGGTGGTATCTGGGCAGGAGGATGGGGACCTGCATTCACCATTAACACCTTAGACTTGTGTGGGGTTTTGACTGTGGGTGGCTGGCGGATGGTAATCCACTTTCACACTTCCCAGTAGCCAAGGTGACAGGTCCTGCTCGCACCCAGTAATTGACTGGGCTGCAGCTCAGGGCGCTGGTGTGGACCCTGCACCCGTGTGGGAGCTGCTGGGCAAATCCTGCACCAGTGATCTGGGAGGAGAACCAAGAACATCCCTGGGGTGAGGGCAAGTCAGGGGCATCCAAGCACTCCTCGTGCTCATGGTCTGTTGAAACCAGGTGGGAAGAGGCTGGAGATTGATGTCCTGGGACCTGCTCAGGGCTTCCCTGCAAAGAGGGGTTGGTGGTGGGTCACTGCTGCAGAGATGCTTGAGGGCAGACATCTGTACCTGAGGTGGGGATTTGCCCTGGACCAGCCAGGCAGGAGACAGCAAGTGCAGTGGGGCTGTGCCTTCTCTGTGGGGGTTTGGCTTTGGAGTGCTGAGGTTCTGGGGTGGCCTGGGCACATTTTGGGGAACCCCAGCACTTCCAGATGCTTCCTCCCCTTGTGCCTACAAACCCACAGGGAAAATTGCATGTTTAAAACTACATGCACATGCAGGTCCTGTAGCCCTGTGTCCAGGCAGTGTCATCCGTGCCTCTGCACCCACTGCCCACCCTCTAGCCCTTAGTCCCAGCCCATTTGCTGCAGGGCAGTGCATTTTCCTGTGGGTCACAGACCTCCAGCAGCAAGGCTCTCTCAGTAGCTGGGCAGCTGAGGAGTGCTCTCCCTGCACAGGGAGCGTTTCACTGCAGGTTTTGTGAATGGGTTAAATGCTTGCTTTAAAAAAAAAAAAAAATTAAAAAAAATCGCCTCTTAAAGACAGCTTGCATCAGGTCCTTGATAAAGCACTCTGTTGAAAAGCCTTGACATTAAAAGAGGAAGATCCTTTGCTTAACTTTTAAAGGCGAGAGTGCGTGCTTGCCGCCTTGCTGGGAGGATTGATTGACTCTGAGTGGTCGTCCATTAGCAGCCCGCTCCTCCTGGGGGCCAGGCTGGAGCTGGACACAGAGGAGGTGGTCTCCAGCTGGGACCCCCTTGCAGCAGAGCCACATGGCCAGAGCAAGGCCATGGGGGGATGCCCATTGCTACCCCAGCCTGGGGCACGGGGACACCCAGCCTGGTGCTGGGGTGAAGGCAGGGCTGCTATCCCTGGAGATGTCCCTGAGCTCTGCCTGACCCCCAGAGACCCATCTGCCCCATCACACTCTGAACCATGTCCCTGCCGTGCCATGGCCATGGAGCTGCTGGGTGCAATGCTCCCAGGAAAAGCTGCAGCCCATCAGTGGGTGCAGGCTGGGCAGGGATGTGCTGCTGAGGGGATGCAGGGAGATGCTCTGCTGAAGGAGCTGAACCCACCTGCAGAGTTTGGGAGAAGATGACTAGTAATTTTTAAGGGAAGAAAATAAGATTTCAAAACAGTTTAAATGCTTCCCTTTGGAAAAGCTGGATTTTTTAAAACCATTTTCAGGGCAAAACCTTCAGTCTGTCCCTTCCAGAGCTCATCCTGCTGAGGAATGAGGCACAGGAAGGAGCTTCCAAAACAACGCCATGACTCGGACAGAGCAGAGGAGCTCGACACCACCGGGAGCGTGTGGCTGGGCTGGCAGCGTGCTGCCAGAGTGGGACCCCAGCTCCTGGGGAGGACTGGCCACACTTACAGACAGCCACTTGCCTTGGGGCAGAGGCCATCATCTCAAATACAGAAAATTTACCTTTTGTTTTGATGTCAAATTAGCTTTTCCCCCATTCTTTGTTCAGCAGCTGAACAGAATCCCCTCGGTCTGTTCTGCTGGGCCCATGTACCATGGGTCCTTCAATGGTGTGGGTGATGTGGCAGCGATCCTGGCCTTGGCAGTCCCGTGGCACCTCTTGGCAGGCAGGTTTCATGCCGTCAGGCAGGAGCAGGCGCCGCAACCCCAGCCACCATCGCTGCCTGTGGTGCTGCATCTCCCTCCCTGTGCTGCTGCGCCGTCCGGCTCTGACCACCCACCACACTTGAGAAACAAATCCTGGCGGCTCACAGGGAGTGCTGGGCTCTGAGACCATAAAGCTCTTTCTCATCTGACTTCTATTCCTTTTGCAATCTCCCAGCACTGGTTTATTGCAGCCTCTTCAGCAAACGAGGGTATTATCCAGTCCTGTGATACTGCATCTGTCTTCCCTCTATTAAAGGCAGCGAGCACAATGGCTCTGCAGAGCTCTGCTGCGCTGAATTTGCTCTGCAGGGAAGCATTACTGAGAACCCCCAGCCCTTTCCCTACACCAGCCCTGCAGGAGAGGGGGGCTCCAGACAGGAGAGAGGGGGTTCAGCTCATTGCAGAAAGGAGTTGGGGTCCCGTGGAGAGCAGTGCTGAGGGGATGAACCTGATGATGAGGGGATGAGTCCCGGCAGCTCATCCTTGCCCATCGCTGCCTGCAGCCCCCCAGAGCTTTGCAGGTCCTTGCAGGCCATGTCCTGGGCTGAGCTTCTTACCTACAGTCGCAGGGATTTTGTTGAAAGCGTGGTTGTGGACGCTTGTACCTGTTCCTGCACATACACACCAGTGTGTGCGCAAATGGGCACATGATCACACATGTGTTCATGCGTGGGCAGAGGATGACCTGGCAGCTGTGGAGTACAGCAGTGCCCCACGGCCAGCACCTCCCCTAGGGCCACTGTGGCAGCTCTGTACCCCCCACCCCCACCCCAAACATGCCAACCCAGGCAGGGAGGAGAGGATGAGTACCATCTTCTTTCATTCTAAAGTATCCAGAGGGGCTGTCTGGAGACACAGGGCCTTTGTGCAGCCGCTGCATGCTCCCTCCCGCCTGGGGATGTGGCCAGCAGTCATTTTGTTAAAGATCAGTGTGCGCTCTGGGGAGGCTGTGCCTGGTGGGGGAAAAGCTGTGCTGATAAGAGCCAAAAAGTGCCACTAAAACATGCTGAGCTGCTCCAAAGCTGCCTCTGCTCAGCCTCCCTGCCTGTCTCCTCTCCTCCAGCCCAGGGTCCCCCTTACTGGGGTGGGCTCCAGCTCTCCCTGCCCTCCCGAGGGGACTCCACTGCCAGGCTGGCCTTCCACTGGATGTGTGCTGGGCATGGAGTCTGTGTGTGCGAGGGCAGCGCAAGGTGTGTGGGAGGCATGAGCCTGCAGGTGTAACCCAGCCACGGGATGCTGGTGGTGACAATCCCCCCCACAGACACTAACCAGAGCTGTGGGCACCAGTCCTGCCGTCCTCTCCTCCCACCCCCGTGGGTGCCAGCGGAATGCTCTGGCTGTGTTTCAGGTGGGTGACCAGATGAAGCTGCTGCAGAACTGCTGGAGCGAGCTGCTGGTGTTTGACCACGTCTACCGACAGCTGCAGCACGGCAAGGAGCACAGCGTGCTGCTCGTCACCGGCCAGGAGGTGAGTGCCAGCCATTGAGACCATGGTGGCTGCTGTGGAGGGGACAGCAGGGGCTGGGTGGTGGGGCTGGAGGGGATCCTGGGGGTGATTTGTGTCATCCTTCTGGTTGAGTGTGGCCAACTCAGCTCAGAGTGGATGGGTTGCTTTTGCTGCACTATGGGACTGCTTGTAAAGAAGGGACTGCTTGTAAAGAAGGTCCTGCCCCATCCTGTCCCATCCCACCATCCAGCTCCTGGTTCTGGAGAAAAATATTTCTCATGGGAAGAGCAGCATCCATACCTGTACTTGCAGAGGCGAGATGTGAAAAGGGGCTCCTGCCCTCCCTGGTTGTGGAGATGCAGGCGCCTGCAATGCCAGCACCTGCCAAAAGGCCTCTCTTTTTTAAGCAGTGCTGGAGAAGCCAGGTTTCACCTGTCAGCCTTTGCTTTAACACCCCTAATTCTCAGTCACTGCTCTGGGCTGGTGCCCGCCTCCTGCCATGTGTGGGGTCCCTGCAGTAGGGCTGGGGGGGCCTGGGGCCACCATGGCTGACACCATCCTGGTCCCTGCAGGTGGACATGTCGACCATCGCAGCCCAGGCTGGCTCCATCCTCAACACATTGGTGCTGCGGGCGCAGGAGCTCGTCCTGCACTTGCACTCGCTCCAGGTGGACCGTCAGGAATTCGTCTGCCTCAAGTTCCTCATCCTCTTCAGCCTCGGTGAGTGCTGCTGGGGGGGCACCAGGATGAGGGGCGGCTGTGCTTGGGGGTCCTGGCTGTGCTGCCGTGTGGTCTCATGGGTGGGAGAGCAGCCGGAGGGAGCATGCACAGCTCAGGGTCCAGCTGTGCCAGCTGCTGCGCTGAGAGGTGACGGAGAGGCTTTGAACCAGGAGGCAGGAGCGAGGGCTGGGACCTGCCCGCTGCCCTGCTTTGCTGAAGGGTCTGAAATGTCTCCCACTGTGGGGCTGGGCTCTGCCTCCAGCCATGGGGGACATTGCCTCCCAAGTGGCTGAGGAGCCTGTTTTGGTCACTAACCCATCACAGCCGGCAGGGAAACAACCGGCTGATACGGCCACAGCAAAACAGGCGTGTTGTCAGAGGCTGTGGCCAGGGACAGCCCTATCTCCCGGGATTTGCGTCAGAAGGCCCATGCCGCCTCGAAGGGCAGGGGCTGTGCGAGGCTGCTGATTAGACTCGGCCCCGGAGCCTGCGGTCGGGCTGTGGCGGCGGCTTCACACCCTCCCACCTCGCCTAGACAAAATACCCAGGGGATGCGGATGCTGCTGCCAGGGCTGCAGCTCTGCTCTGCCCTGAACCTGCTTTACTTCCACATCACTGCCCCCACGGGGAGCATCTCCCCATCCACCATGGTCAGGAATGCACCTCCTTTCCCACAGGCATCTCTCCAAGGCAGGGATGCCCACTCCCAAGCCCCAGGGACTCCTACTGGAGTAATCTCAGCCCTCAGTGGGGCGATAGGGCTGAGCACCACAGGCAACCCAGGGTGTCTGTCTGCCTTCATTATTGGTGCTGACACCTTCCCTTCGGCCCAGTCCTGGCAGGAGATCTCACCTCCAGCGTGAGGATGGTGGCAGAGCCTGTGAGGGGCTCAGCTGGCTGTTGTGCTCCAGGCTCACACCTCTGCCACTCTGGCTGCTTCACTTCCCACACCTCCAGAGCTGCTGCTAATTGCACACACCTGGACTGGGCAGGAACTGGCATTTCCCCAGAAAAGCTTGTGTTTGTGTCCCTGCAGCAGCCAGGTGCTGGTGCTGAGCTGGGATGGTGATGCCAGCTTGGGGCAGCCCTGTCTCCATCCCCCCCCATCCCTCACCTTGTCCCAGTGCCTCAGTCTGTTCTGTGTTTTGGTAGTTTGTGCTTGAGGGAGAGTCTGCATCACTGTATATTACTGTCAAAGAAGTAATGTATGCTGTATGAAGAGCCAGCCTGCTCCAGGAGCAGCAGCACCACTGGGTTACTGGGTGAAGTGGGGGCACTGACATGCCACAGGCAGTGGGAACCCACTTCCCCACCCCAGGGGACGGGGTCAGGGCTGGTATGGTCTGAAGGATATACTGGTTTGACTTGGGTTTGCACTGGACATGTTCCTGTTAACAGGGGGCCCCGGGCAGGGCGGGTGTCTGCGCTGCCATCCCCTCCTGCACCTGCAGCATCTCCGCCCGCAGCTTTCTGTTCCTCTAGAGCTGTTTTGAAATCCAGAGAAATTAGATACGAAAATTTGCTGTTCAAGCAGTGATAAGGTGTGGCACAAACAGTGCCTGGGCTGGGAAATAAAGGCGCCAGGACCTTCCCCCACCGCTGACCCGTGGGCTCAGCACTGGTGAGGATGGTCCCCCCACACTCCTCCATGTCCCTCTACTGTCCCCAGTCCTGTGAGCAGGAGCAGTGTCCCCCTGGAGTGCAGCCAGCCCCGTGGCCACTGTGCCCATCGTGGCCACCGAGCCCATCGTGGCCACGGCTCCGTTTTCCTGGAGCAACAGCTTTCAGGGAGGATGTGGAATCAAATAGCTGTATTTTCCCATACATCATTTTGCCCCAAATCCAACTTTTTCTCTCCATATTGCAGAGCTCACTTGGAGTAATTTGCCCTTCGCAGGCTCAGCTGTAGAGGATGGGATTGTGTATTATGTGCAGGATGTAATTGCCTTTAACAAGAGAATTTCCACATTTACCACTCTGCCACAGCACAATCAAAGCCAAGCCCCACTCACAAGAGCTGCCATTTGAGTTCTAAATAGATTTCTCTCCTGAGCAGGTAAAGAGATTTAATTAAAATTAGGGCTTCTCAAAATAGCAATATTTATGAGGACGGCACAGGTTAGCTTTGTTCTACAGAAGGGCTTAATAGAGCCTTAATGGATTGACCTATCATTCGATTTCATGACTTACATTCATGAAGCAGCTACTCTTGGGGAGGGGAGGAAGAGAGGCTTTTATAGCCCACATTCCCTTAAGCGTTTGCAATTTATCAGCAGCTTCTCCCAAACAAAAGGAGCTGTGAATAGGAAGAACACTTGAGGGCATAGAAATAATCCCAGGCATATCTGTATGTGTGATGGGAGGCTTTGTCACAGGACAGTCTTTGCAACTGCTGCAGTGTCTCTAAATGAAGTGAGTCAATGTTATTTGGACAACATTCTTTATTCCTTGCAGGAATGAAAAGATTATTCAAATATTCAATTAAACAGTGAATAGGGTCTTTCAGAGAACCAGGTGAGTTCATCGAGTAGAACTAGCTATTGTTGAGCCAACTCAGGGGATAGATTTGACATTTATCAATATAACTTCTTTTTTATTTTTTTTCTTTTTTTTTTTTTTTTTTTAATGACACGCACAATAACCTTATGCAGATAAAGAGATTTCATAACAACAACCCGGGTAGAAGGGAGGCAGCCACAATAGGAGCAAATGTGCTGCAGGAGTGAAAAGGGGAGGGTGATCTGATAAAGTGCATCTTGGCACGACCCATGGCACTTTGTGCCACAGGCATGGCTGCGGCTGTGTCTCCCAGGGCCCCCCCTGGCTGCACCTCCTCTCCCTGGGATCTGCCAGGAATAAACCCCAAACTCCCAGCCACCTTGGCCAGAACCCGTGCTCGGATTTTCCATGTTCCCAGCCCATGGACGGGCTGTGTCCAGGCTCCCACACGAACCTGAATTTGGCCATGCAGCAGCGCTGCTGGCTGTCTCCATGCCCTACAGTAGGTGGACTGAATCCACTCCCCCAGAACAGGCTCAGTGCTGGGATTTGCTGACAGGACAAGGGATAACGGGCACAAACTTGAATGTAAGAAGTTCCATCTAAACATGAGGAGGAACTTCTTTACTTTGAGGGTTGCAGAGCCCTGGAACAGGCTGCCCAGGGAGGTGATGGAGTTTCCATCTCTGGAGACATCCAAACACGTTTCTGTGCAACCTGCTCTGGGTGACTCTATTTTGGCAGGGGGTTGGACTGGATGATCTCCAGAGGTCCCTGCCAACCCCATATCCTTCTGTGATTCTGAGATGCCATGGCTGTGTGTTGGTCAGAGTGCTGGTGGCAACCTGAGCACTGAGGCAGCATCCTTAGAGGGTAAAAAAAAAAAGAAAAGCCTGGAGAAACCCCAAGCAACTTGAGTTGTTCCAGCAGTCACCCTCTTGCTGTGGCAGTTACAGACCAGTTACAGACCAGTCATCACCAGGAAAAATCTCTGCCCTGGGGCTGAGCAAGCCCCAGTGGAGTGCTGCCATCGGGGCTGCAGTGCCATTTTGGTTGCCAGCCCCCCCCTGCTCCTTGGTGCCTCTGCCTGCTGCGCTGCTTCCCACCCAGAGCTGGCAGCAGGATTACCGGGGAGCTGCTGTGGCCCTGGCATGGAGGATTAGGGTTTCCAAGCTGGTGAGCCCGGTTGCCACATTGGAAAGCCCAGGTTTATCAAGGAATTAATGCAGCCGCTTCCTCGACCTTCGGGAGCTAAAGGGGGTTGATGGCAACAGCTCCCTGTGTGTGGGTGCAGACAGGAACTCATTTTGGCTTTGCAGCTTCCTTGGTAGCAAGGGCAGGGGGATACCAGCCCACCTGGTGCTGGGTGGTGTGGGTGTCCGTCTTCAGCATGGGAGGCAGAGCTGGGACGAGGAGCCCATGGCCAGGCAGGGACAGAGCGCAGAACCCCTTCTGCACTACGCTTTTGTGCACAAGGGTCATCGACACAAGGGTGTGGGTCCTTCTTTGTACACCTGGTACAGTGCGGATGGGGCAAACACATAGGTTTGGCACCGTTATCATCATCATCCTCCTCCCTTGCAGATGTGAAGTACCTGGAGAACCATGTGCTGGCGAAGGATGCTCAGGAGAAGGCCAACGCGGCGCTGCTGGAATACACCATCTGCCACTACCCCCACTCCACGGACAAGTTTCGCCAGCTGCTGCTGCGGCTGGCAGAGGTCCGGGCACTGAGCATGCAGGCGGAGGAGTACCTCTACCACAAACACCTGAGCGGGGAGGTGCCCTGCAACAACCTCCTCATCGAGATGCTGCACGCCAAGCGGACTTGAGTGCGGCCACCCCGCACAGACCCGGCGCTGCCAGCGGGGCAGCAGGGGCTGGATGTGTGCCCAAGGCTGGGGGGCCAGCACTGCCCCTCCACCCCGCCTGTCTCAGTGATGCTATTTAACCTGTACTATTGGAAGAGTCCCAGATGGTTTATTTTAGTACGCAGTAAGGACAGCTGATGGCTGCAGGGCCCTGGGCTCGGTTGCCGGGCTGCCCCAGTGCTGCCCCTTGGCTTCTCTGCACACATGGTGCTTGAACTATTGCCTGCCCAACCCAACTCTATGGCACGAAGGAAGGGTATCCTGGAAAAGCCTATCCTGGCTTTTCTCCTATTTATGCTCCTTTCCTGCTGCCCCAACCAGCCATTTCTCCACCATTACCATCCCTCCCCCAACCTTGCCCCATGTCTCAGGGCCCCTCGTGCACAGGGCAGGGGAGAGGTGAGGTGAAACCCCTCTCTGGGTTGTGGTTTTGGTGCATTTGGGGTGTCTCCAGGCACCAGCACAGAGGCAGAGGATTTCTGCAGAGCCTAGCAGAACTCTGGAGCTGGATGGATGTGCTGACTCCATGCAGCCATGCTGGGGTCCCCACTCCTATCTCCCCACAGCATGACTGCTCTGCTCTGCATCCCGCCGCTGCTCTGGGCTTGTGAGGGCAGGCTGGGACGGGCAGTGCTGAGCCCTCAGCTGAGGTTTGTTTTCTCAGTGCTGGAGGTACCAGCCACGGTTTTGCAGCCCATGGCAGCCACAGCCCCCAGGTGCCTGAGGTCAGCACGTCTCCAGGATGTCCAAGTTTTGCTGCAGAGGCTCTAAGGGATTCGGTACCAGGAGCAGGAGACTGTCCTCAAGACACTTTGGGCCCATGGCCCTGCTACTGCATCCTTGGTGCCGACATCCCTGTGGCTGGAAAGCTTTGTAGGTCATGGTGCCCAGGCAGCATCAGCACCATGAACCAAGCTGGTTCCTGAAGTGCAAGGACAGGGTGACCCTGGGATGGTGTCCCCAGGCAAGGCAGGTCCTGCCTTGCACCAGTCATCAGCTGTGTCCAGGAGAACAGCCAAGGGGTAAGACGGGACAGGGATGGACCCTGTCCCCTTCCTGCCTACAGGGGATGCTGGCAGAGCAGTGGGGCAGGAGGGAGGTGCAGGGTCCAGGCTGCAAACAGCCTGGAGCTGCTCCCGCACCAGCATGTGCCCAGGGGCTTGGATAGCTGAGGGGCTTTGCAGCCCCCTCCTGCCCAAGCACATGTGTACGGAGTAATAAAGGTTGTCCTGTGCTTCATGCCAGGCTGAGCTGAGCCCCCAGACCCCGTGTCACACTCTGCTGTATCCCCAGGTGACAGCAAATGCTGTTCTGAAGCCACGAGCACAGAGCTGTTGTTTCTCCCTCACCACAGGACAGGGACTCACAGACACCACTGAGCAGCACTGGGGGGGCTGCAGCCTCCCCGAGCTGGGACATACTGGACTCTCACTGCTGCTTTCTCTAGTTCTCAGCCATGCTCTCCTCTCTTCCTGCCCCACTGCTGGGCAGCCCAGTACAGCCCCCTGCCACAGCCGGGTCCCCCTGGTTCTGCTGGGACTCCTCCAGCACGGCTGGGGTTGGTTCAGGTTTGTTTTCCAGGGTGGGTGTTTGCTCCTGGTTCCATGGGAGCTGTCATCTACCACGGCTCCACGCAGAGCCGATGCCTTGAGGAGCTGCAGATGCTGCGCGGTTCGTGGAAGCTTATTAGATGCAGAAGAGCATGTTTGTCTCTGCTTTCAACGTTTGTGCATTTTTCCTCCTGAAGTCTGTGGTTCAGTTTCACCGTCTTTTTGTGAACTTAAAGAACTGGAGAAAATGGTTTGGGAGGTAAAAGATGTTTTATTTTGAGAAAATGAAAAGTGTCCTTAAGTGTCTCTCTCTCTCTCTGTCTCTCACATCCTTTTCTCCCTCCCATTGCTCCCCTTCCCCACCCTTCCTTCCCAGGCAGGAGGTTACCAACTTCCTTGTCAGGAGCAAACCACTGTAATAAATTTTGCAGTTCATTAAAGAAGACAGACTTTGTCTTTTTTTTACTGTCTTTCTAACCCTCCTTGTTGGTGCCAACCCCTCCTCCCGCTCCCTTTGGCCAGGTGGGGATGTCCTGCCTGGTGTCACTGCAGGGGAGCAATACTTGGCCCTGGGTCCCAAGGGTGACTCTCCTGGCACGTCACCTGCTTTTGGTGGGACCAGGACCCCATGGCTGTGGGCGGGGGTGGTTGTGTGTCACTGCTGTGATGTGATTCAAGGCGTTGGTGGCTCAGGATCTGGTTCAAAGTGCTGCTGGGAATTGCCACAGCGACTCCAAGCGTGTTCTCCAAGTGAGCTCAGGAATGACAACATTTATGGGCGATTAGCTTAAA
Source organism: Jacana jacana (assembly GCA_013400555.1). Classification (NCBI taxonomy): domain Eukaryota; kingdom Metazoa; phylum Chordata; class Aves; order Charadriiformes; family Jacanidae; genus Jacana; species Jacana jacana. The sequence goes on from VZTM01032887.1 coordinate 49,819, forward strand.
CTTGGCATCTTTCATGTAGCCCTTGGTGGCCACAGTGGCCAAGAGCCCCCGGTGAGCCATGCGCTGCAGCAGGCAGCAAGCCCAGGGAGCAAGCCCAGAGCTCTGCAACAGGTTTGATGCCCTGTCTGCCAATATTTCCCTGCTGAGAAGTGCCCTATGCCCTGGCTCTCCCCAGCCCCAGCTCCTGGAGACGCTGCTTGGCTGACTCTGACCACGGGAGTGATGGTCTGCACTCACAGCCCGCTCTCCTGACCCACACGGGGCTGCTCTGGGGCTGCAGGTCCCAACAGCATGTAAATACCTGCCAGCCAGTGCATGCTGTGCCAGGAAAGGCAGCACAGTGGAGGAGACAGCACACAGGTCCCCTGCACCATGGCCAAACCACCCTCCTCTGTGGTCAGTCACGTAATGCCGTGGCACACTGCTGCACCTGAGCATGAGCCCATTCCCATGGATACATCGCAACAAGGAGAGGCCGTTGCCTTTAAAATCAGTGTTTACTGTCATCACAAACAGCAGAAGAGCCAACTCAGTTTATGCACTCTAAGCACTAGGAGGTAAACAGAGAGCCAGAACAGAGGGAGAGACGGCAACCGCTGCTGGCGAGGGGCCACACCAGAGGGTGGGAGCCCTGGGAGGAGCAGGGAGAGGAGCTTTATCTTAAAGACGCTATTGAAATCAGCTGCTTTAGAAAAGACTCGAAGCCAGCCGCTGTCTGCCCTAGTGCATGTGCTTCCTGCTGTCCCCAGCAGACCGGTGAGCTGGGCCAGCATGGGGCAGAGGAAGGTAGCCACCCCTGCTGGCATGGGGGCCTGAGCACAGTCACCACAGACAAAGCTGGGCTTGCTCCTGTGTTGCCTGCCCCGAGTCCTCCAGCCTAAAGCAGCTCTATAGGCACCACACACAGCCAGATGCTGCTGGCGGTGCCATGGGGTGGCTGGCAACCCCAGCAGAGGCTGTACAAGACACAGGAACCCCTGGGCCAGCACGCAGGCTGGGCAGGAGTCACGACAATACCTGCCTGTTGGTTGCCTGCCCCTGGAGAGGAGCAGGTCAGTCTTCAGCAGCAGACAAAGTCCCTTCAGACCCTGATGCCACCCCAGTCCTGTCTTGGTTTTGTCCACACGTGCTGCTAGGAAGACATGCAGGGCTAACAGCTCTGCTTGGGCTAGGACAGCCCTCCACATGGAAGCCAGCTCCTCAGACCTGCCGTCCTCCTGGCTGCTGGAAGAGTCTTGACATTGTGGGCCCATCACACGGAAACTTCTCAGAAACCTAAAGGAAAAGAGAGACAGTCTGAGCTGCGGCAGCAGCGAGGGGAGGGCAGGGGTCTGGGGCAGGGGGTTGTACTGGTGGGGGTCCCACAGCACACTGGAAGAAAGCACAGCCCAAACCCGTTGCAGGACAGAGCATGGAGGTCAGAGCATGGCCAGCCCTGCCGTTCCTTATGCCACCCCACACCCCCCACCCATCCCCGGCCCCTTTAGGGGTCTCAGAAATACTGTCCTTACGGCAGGGAGCCAAAGCAGCCCCCACGCATGGGGCCGCGGCTGTGAGGAGAAACCTCTTCTTCCCCTGCTCAGCAATTAGCCCTCCGTGCGCAGCGCCAGGCTCTGAGAGTGCTGAAGAATGAGGTTTAAATGGGATTTAATGGAAATACCAGCGCTACCGTGGCAGAGAGCACCGACACCGCAGGGGCTGCACCTCCTTCCCTCGGGGCACGGAGCCCCTCTGCCCGGTGGGAAGGTCCGTGGCGCAGCCGGCAGTGGTCACCCCACCACAGGGGTCGGCTCAGGGAGGGGTGTTGTCTGCATTTCTCCAAGTGCCCACGACACTCAGGTGCTTTCCTGGCTTTGACTCCCAAAGACCTGTCGTTTCGTTATTATTTTAAACCCAATCCCATTTAAGGCGGTATGGCGAGAGTTGCAGAATTACTCAGTATTGATCACAGAAAGGCTGGGCCGTGGAGACAAGATCCATGTTGCTATGTGTGGCTTAGCAACATATAAATGTATTCAAACAGAATAATGAAATTATCGTGGGGAAACAAAGCAGCCATCACTTGAAGAGATGGAGGATGTGGAGGCCTCTTGGAGCTCTTGTTTGCTAAGACAAGGAAGACGGTACTTATTGTTTGTGCAAATATGTGACACCCCCCCCCCCCCCCTTACATAAAGGGTGTAATGAATCCGGGCAGCGTGCTCGCTGCAGCGCACAGCTTTGTACAGCCGGGCTGGAGCTCATTACTGCGGGAACGGGCACCCTCCCCGAGTGAATTGAGTCCTTGTGGGGGGAGCCCTAATATCGGGGTTGGGGGAGGGAGCCCACGCTGCCTCCTGGCCACAGCCATGCTGCAGAGCTCCTTGTTTCTGTGCTTCCCAAACTGGCCTGGTGTTTACCTGCCTTCTATCCGCCCTCGTCCTCACAAGTGTTAAGGCACCACTGGCAGCACGTCCCACCTTCCCCATGGACCCACTCGGAGCCAGCATGATGCCCACAGCTCCCACAGGATCATGGCTGAGGTGCTGGAGAAGGGAGAAGTGGATCCCACCCCAGATCCAGCACAGCTCTCCTGGGAGGCTGCGAGCAAGTCAGTTAAGACCCGAGTCCCCACCAGTGGTGGGGGTCCAGCGCTCCTCCTGCCCACCCATTCGACCCCTGGTCTGTGGAACAGTGGGGTCCAGCCAGCCTGCTGCTGGTACCACCTCAATTTTCATTAGAGCTGCCTGGAAATCTTCAAATAAAGATGCTTGGGGCAAAATATGTCTCTTCAATAAACTATTATGGGAGAAAACAAATAGAAGAAGGGGAGCGGTGCCTGTTGGAATGATTTGTCTCTCGTTCATCACCATCACACAGGTTTATGGTTTGCTTCCCCTGGCAGTTGTTATCCTCAGGAGCTACACAGCATTCTGCTCTGCTGAACAAGCTGTGAAGATGGGAGCCTGTGCAACGCTGTGCTGCCCTGGGGTCTTCCAGATGTTACTGCAGCCAGGCATTACCGCCTTTTTTAATTTATTATTTTTTTTTTTAATGGCTGGAAGTACTTGTCTTTGAGCCCAGTGCCTCGGAGCAGCGCAGCATCGCCAGCACCAGCGCGGTGCCGCACACCGGCTTGCATGCACACAAGTAGGCAGAGGAGTGCTCTTCTGGTTCAAGGAGATCTTCTCGTTCACCCCAGGCTGAAGGACTTGCCCAAGCGAGGGCTCCCTCACCCTGTGGAGCATGAGGAGCTGCTCTCGGTGCTCGCCAAGAGGGTGGCTGTGCTCTGCACTGCTCTGAGCCCACCGGCTGCTTCCACAGCCCTCCTGCATCTGCTGGCACCCAAGGGAGCAGAACCGAGACCAGCCCCTCGTCCCCACCATCCCCTGGGCAGACCCAGGCTTTTACAAATCTACTGAGTGCTTACCTGAGGAAACAAAACCAAACTCAACAAACCTGCCTCTGCACAGCCTGAGTTTAATGACACATGTGGCTGGATTAGAATGAGCAGCAGCAAGTGAGGGTGAGTGTGTGGGGACGGAGCACAAAGGCACGTGCCAGGTGTAGGTCTTGCTGCCTCTGAGACCCCACTCCCCCACCCGAAACGCTGCAGCCCATTTACTCCCGGATGCCACCACTCCTGCCTCGCTCAGGTGTCCACTGTGGGGAGGAAAGCTGCAATGCTTCTGGGTGACACCGTCTCGAAAATAGTCTAAGCATGCCCTGCTTCGACACTTGATGTGGAGCCAAACCAGAAACCTGCTAATGCACTGCTTCCTCTGACAAAAGAAAAGGTAACAATGCAGAAAAAAAAATAATATCAAGCCATCCCTGGTGCTTCTTCACTGCGCTGTCTGCTTGAGTGGCCCCATCCAGAGACTGCTCTGAGAGTGCTGGGAGCACTCAGCAGTGGCTGCTAAAAAAAAAATAAAGCTAAATATTCTACACCTGTACCTGCTGGATCCAGTGCCCAAAGCCAGGCTGGGAAGCTGGGGTGAGAGCAGGGACCTGTGGCTGGCCGCCCCCCCCACCCCCAGCACTGCCATCAAGCAGAGGTCTGGGGCTTAGGAGGGATTTCTGGTTTTAATTCTACCCACCTCCATGGTGACATTGGCCTTTCTACAACCTGAAACAGAAGCAGCTAAATGGCTGCTTTTAAGCTCATAAATCCAGCCCTGTTGGAACACCCCTTCTTCGGGAGCAAGGCGCTTCTAACACCCACAAGCACTTTCTGCAGCAGCTGCTGGTTTAAAATACCCCATGGTGGCAAGATGTTGCCAGCCCTGAAAGCTGCCAGGGTCTTGCCGAGCAGCAGGGTGTGCCTCGAGGGCTGCACAGCACAGCGCTCAGCATCGGGTACCTGCTGGTACCCTCTGCCCCTCTGCCAAGGGCTGTGACCCACAGCTTTGTGGTCACAGAGGGGCTGTTGTCTTCTTCTGGGGAGAAGCCAGGCAGGTGCTGTGATTTGAGCACCCTTGGCCGAGCCACTGGTGCTGCTGGGGAGAGGCAGCACAGGCAGCACCAGCAGAGCTGCCAGGGCTTCATACTCCCCCCTCAATCCGTTCAGGGGAACACGGATCTTCAGCAGCCTGGTCAGGTCTGAAGTCACCAGGGCAGTTTTGAAATAAAATGCTTCCTAAAGCCTGAGCAAAACTGACCTGCTCTCTGGGCAGCACTCTGCCACACAACCCCAGAAACCAGAATCAGCAGTAACAAAAAATAATGAAAATTATGAAGGTAAATGTTACCTGAGGATTTGAACGCTGTCAGCTCTACAGCCTGAAAGAGGGGAGAACATTTGTTAGCAGAAGGCACAGGTCTAATTCCTCTGCTGCAGGAAACCCCCCAGCACCCTCCCTGGGGCCAGCAGGGCTCCCCCAGCACCCGATCACTGAGCCACCACACAGGCCAGGATCCGGAGCCTTCATCCCGGTCCCCAGGGGGTGGCACTTTGCTGGGTGTTCCTGGACACACTGCAGCTCTTGGCAGTGCCGAGGTGGTGAGCTGTGCCCTGCTCCACACAACCTCTCCAGGACCCCTCCTCTGGGATGACCCAGCGGGCAGAACACTGTGCTGGAGACCCCAGGAAAATCCAGGAGAAGAGGAGAAGAGCCCTTTCTCCCTTTCTCCCCCCCAAGCTGTGGTGGAAAGAGCATGTACAAGCCTGCACCCCGTGCTTAAGTGATGGTTAGTACTCTCTGGGGTGTGAAATTCCTGCTCCCAGCCCAGCAGCAGCAAACATCACCAAACAACATTTAAAAAAAGCTGAAATACAAAGAACATCTCGTCTGTGTTTGTATCTTCACTCAGTGTTTTGTCATTTTAAGTGTCTTCAAACGTTTTTAAGTAGCATCTTCTCTTCATCCAAACTATTGTGCAGCTGCCAGTGACATTCTTAATTCCCCGCTCCTCCAGCGAATGCCGTGACTCATTTAGCCGGGGACCAGGAAAAACAGCACTGACTTGTGTAAGGAAGGAGCAGGGGAAGCAGCACCTCTCCAGCGGAGGGTAGCACCCCCCAGGGCTCAGCTGCACCTATAGAAACTCCCTGCAGCCCTCCAGACCCCCACACTGATGCCAAGGGACCCTCACGCTGCCGCTGCATGGGCAGCGGGGCCGAGCCCCCATCTCCAGGCAGGCACCGGCAGCAGCGTCACCTTTTGCTGTGTCCACGTTAGTTAGAAAGGAAACAGATGTATTAAAAGTGCAATGTTTAAGCAGCAAAGATCCAGCAAAGTCCTCGGTGACCCTCACACGAGAGGAAAGCACTTTCTGTCTTTGCCTGCGAGGAAATGCCACGGCCTTGGCATTTAGGGGATCCGCTGCCTCCTAATGCTCCCTGCCTTAGGAAACGCGGGCCCCCAGGCTAATCCCTTTGGCCCACGGCTTGCATCTGGTGCCAGGGGCTTAGTCCTGGTCCTGGTTTACACAGCCAGCAGCTGGCTGGCTGAGAAAAGCATCACCTGCGAATGAATCCCAGTGGGTGCTCAGCACGAGGGGAGGAACGGCATTAACCACAATATAAATCATAAGAGATGAAAATATGGATTTTATTGAGTGGCTTCAAAACGATATGCCAGCTATAGAAGTATTATCTATTGGATAAATAAGAGCTGTCTATGTGACACAGGTTTTCAAAGGATAAATATTAGAGAGGGAGAGAGAGATCCTTCAGTGAGAGACTCATATGAAAGTAGTGTTGGATTTTATTCTGAGGAAATTACAGCACTTGTATGTCAAGTGCACAAGGACTGATGATCATTTCAATAGTGGGAGATGGAAGTTCTACCAGAGTAGTCAAATTTAAATGGTTCCCTGCTTTAGGCCCTACCTCGCTGAGCTCTCCATCACACTCCTGCAGCAGCAGAACCCAGCCTGCCCTCCCTGGAGGGACACGTCTCGCTCACTACAGGGACAGCATGTCCCTGCTGCCCGATTCTCATTTGTCGTCCCTGGGGAAGTCTCCTGCCTTGATCCCTACCAGCCTCTGCTCGGTGCTTTACTGGCCCAAATTCACTGGTCCTTCTGTTCACGTATGCGCCTGCTACAATCACTCTCCCAGAGGAAGGAAGGCTGCTTCAGGGATGAACTCTCACCTTGGAAATTGGCCGTTCTGGGGCCTCCTCCTCTCCTGTCCCCAGAACACACTCTCTCCCACGTTGTCCTCTGCTGCCCACCCCTGCCCAGCTCTGGCAATCACCCGCTGAGCCAAGCCCTGTCCTCAGCACAGCCAAGGCAGGTCAACTGCCCAGGAGCTCCTGCCCACTAGCCCACCTTGCTCTCCATCTTATGTTCCTACAGAAGACATCAAACACTCCGCTGCATCTGGCTTGACTACCAGGAGTGGCCACCATGGGCATGAAAACATACATCTCAAATGACTGAAATCAATAAACTGCTAATAGTGAGTACATCTCTTAACCAACCAGAGTCTTCAGGAGGTGTATCAAAACCTTCTCAGTTTTGTCAGGCAGGCCATGTGTTGGGCTGGTCCTCGGGAGGAGAGCATGGATGCAGTGCCAACACACTGCCCAGTCCCTCACCAACACTCAGTAACCTCTGTAATACCCTGGGACAGAGGGGATCGGAGTCACCCTCAGTCTTCACACAGGATGAGTCAAGCAGCTTCTGGGATGGGCTGAACATAAACCACTGCATTTGTGCCAGAGCCGGTAACGCTACCAGGTGTCCTCAGTCCCAGCCCCTCGCTGGAGCCACCAGCCACCATTCCTACGTAATCACTGTGCTCTGTGTTTGGGTGAAGGGGGAAGAATAACAGAAGGTGTTACGTACCGGTCTCTCGGGTGACATAATTGATGAAATCCCCATGGGAATTTTGGCTCCAAAATTTCCTAAGGGGTGAAGCAGCGCAATGAGTTTGGAGACTAGGGAGTAGAAATATTCATGCTTTACCAAGAACTTGGTGCTTCATGTCCCCTAAGCATCTCCCACTGGAGCAAAGGGACCAAACATGTTACCTGCATAATTGTACCCACAGACTGGCTGGAACATGCAACATCTTTTTTTCTAGAAGCTGAAAACCGTACTTCCTACTGCCACTTCTGCCTCTCCCTCCCCAGAAAATTCATTGTAAGACACAACCATGGATTCTTGCCTCAAGAGAATTCAATGTGGTGTAACATCCCCGCACCCACACCCAGCCAGCCTGTAGGCAGAAACCTGGTGCCTCTGAGATCCACATCATGGTCCCTGCTTCCCTGGGAATCCTTCATCCTGTGCTGTATTTGCAGCACCAACCCTGAGTACTCATGGCGGCACAGGGTACAAATGTGTTATTTTACCACATTTTACTGTGGTCTCATCACACAGCCTCCCATCACATTGCTCCCCGTAGCAATGGCAGCCCTCTTTACCTTTGTTGGTGATGTTCTTCACCGGAGGCTCTTTCTGCACAGGGCTTGACACGGCACTCTTGGCTGCAGAAGGACTCAGTTTCCCTGTCTCCCAGGAGGTCGTGTTTCTTGGACTTGATAAGTAGTTCATGGGATGAGAGCAGTTCTGTAATGATAGGGAAGAGACACAGGACAGTGAAAATTCAAGACATGAAAAACAAGCCTTCTTTCCAACATCATCTCCTCAAAGGAGTCCGAACATACATCTAGGGCCCTCCTCTGGTGGGTGCATGATGAACAAAGGAGACAGCAGGGCTTCCCTGCAACTTACTGTGAACGAGAGTGCTTTCTTCTTGTCCTTCATCCTCTGGATGGCATTCCTCACCTGGAACAGAGCAAGGACTGTTAGAGGGAGGCACAGCAGGTCCAGTAGAGCAAGAGATCCTTCAGCAAGTAATAGAGAAAATGCAACCACTGCCCCAGAAGCACAGTCAGGGCTATGCTGCCTGTTGCACGCACTACCCCAGCTACCCCCTGACTGCTAATAGTGGCTGTGACGAGTGACTGAGCCCCAGCCAGGGGCATCTCTTACCTCGCTGTTATAGATTGCATAGACCAGGAATATGTACAGGCCCTGCAAAGGAGAGAGCACAGGCAGGGTGAGAGACGTACGGCTGGTTTGTGCCACTTGGCATGGGGGGAAATGGGTTTGATGAGCCCTAGAATGGGTGAGGACCTGGGCTAAGGGGCAGGGGCACAGACAGTGGACAGCTGGGCAGGAAGGATCTTACTTAAAATGACACTTGAGACCAGGCTCCTCACAGTGAATCCAGAGGAGAGATGGTCTCTGCCCCAATCTCTCCTCCTTCTCCTCTCCCCTCATTTCGTCCCTGGGGGGAGTGGGCATCTCTCACTGGGTGCTTGGCTTCCCAAAGCTCTCCCGCACTCCTGTTCATTTGTGTGTGCAAAATTCCCCAGGAAACACCTCCTTCAGACCTCAGAAACTACCAGGAATTAATTTCCAGGGAAGCTGAGATCTGGGAAGCAGACCTCCCTTCTCAATGAGCATTGACCCTGGGGGGCCTTTCAGCAGCTTCCTGCAGACCAAGTGCCACATGATGCCAGGGACAGTCCCTCTGTCCCACACAGTGACAGACTACAGCATTAATGGGACCCTCTGACCCAAGCCAGTGGGGTACGGACCCAGGGGCTCTGCTCAGCCCCAATTCGGACAACCCTTCCTGCGGGCCTGGAGGCTCACAGCCCGGGGCTAATTACAGCTCCAGACCAACAATTTTGGCCTTAAGGCAGCCCTATCTGGTTCACCAGATTTATGTTATATCTGTGGGGTGTTTGTTATCGCAGCTAGATAAATCAGCTGCAGCAAGAAGAGTAATCCATCTTGTCTTCAATGAGCCTCGCTCTTCATCTGCAAGCTCTTGGCAGGCGTAATGGTAGCAGTACCCTGGCGCCGTGCCATGACCTGTCCTTCAGCCAGCAATGCTGGTCACTCCCCCAGACCAGATTTCTGGTCGGGCTGCCAAGGCAGGTCTTCCTTGAAATAATCATTCTGGATGAGCACGGGGAGAGGGGGGAGCAGTGGGGTCGGCTGGGAGGAGAGCGAGGAAGGAGAGGAGGCCCAGCTGCAGCAGCGGGTGGAAGCGGAGATGCTGCTCCGGAGGAGCCCATTCCTGCCTGCGCTCCTGCCTGTGTGCCATCTTCTCCCAGCAGGGACCCCAGTGTCCTGGTCCCAGCAGCTCCCCACCCATAGCAGGACAGGTGCTGGATGGCCACAGGTAAGATCTCAGGAAGAAATTCTTTGCTTGTGAGGGTGGTGAGAGCCTGGCCCAGGTTGCCCAGAGAAGCTGTGGCTGCCCCATCCCTGTAGGGTTTCAATGCCAGGTTGGACAGGGCTTGGAGCAACCTGCTCTGGTGGGAGGTGTGTGTTCCTGCTTAGGGCAGAGGGTGGGAATCAATGATCTTTAAGGTCCCTTCCACCCCAAACCATCCTATCATTCTACGAGAGCACAGCACATTCTGGGGCCCGCAGAGCAGGATGGATGCTCCTCCCTGGTCTCCATCTGTCCAGAAACCCCCCATCTGGGAGCAGCACCATCCCCTGCTCCCCTCTCACTGCAAACCAGCAAGTGGCTCTGCAAGTCCCTGCCCTGAGCCAGCCTCAGGACCATCCTTCCAGCTCTACAAATTCAAATGAAGCTGGCAGGTTCTACCTACACTGTTTCTTAAAGCCTCTGCCCAGCACTGGGTGCTTGGCAGGATGTTGGTGCTGCTCCCTCCAAAACCCTGGGCTGGAGGGAAGATGTCTGCTTGCCAGCCTGTGGGGTGGCCACTGCAGCCACCATTGCCACAGCACGGCTCCATCACTCAGCTGAATTCCCGTGCTGCCCGGCTGGAGAAGGAGTTGTCATGTCTAGTGTCCACGCACAGAGTAACCTTGAAGACAGGCTTTGGTTTCCGCAGATAAACAGAAAGCAGTCAAACAAACAAACAAACAAGCACAGCAGCAAAGCTTCCCTGAACTAGACTCAGGCATGAAGCAGCACGCTGGCCTTAAAGGAATTCCAAGGTGATCCCTAAGACAGTCAGCAAAGGGGCCGAAATGGGACGGCTTTGTCCCTGCCTTCTCCCAACTCCACAGCTTCCCACCAGCATTCCTCCTCTGGGGTAACCTGCAAATTGACCTGAAGGGATAGAGCCAAACAAGCACAGCGTATTTATGGGTAAACCCTTGACTGTCCACACAACAGCCACCCCTCCTACTGAGCTTTAAAAGAAGAAAACCAAAAGCAGCAATAACTTAGAAAGCAAGGGAAGAAAATAAATCCCGATCCAGCAAGCACCTCAGCTCCTGTCTCACCCAAAGCAGACATTGTCATGGTTTGTGAGAGGGAGTCTCAGGAGATGTATGACCCAGAGGACACAGTTATTAATTTCAGGAGTTATTCCTTGTCTCTCAAAAAAACCCTAAGTGCCCAGCACCCATGCTGCCACAGCCAGCTTCCCACAGCCAGCATTCCACAGCCCCTCTGCTGGCACCAGCAATGAATGGAGACTGAGTGACCCATGGAGGATGTATCCTGGGCTCCGCATAGGCTCACCGCATCACAGCACTGAGCCTGGAATTCTCATCTGTGCAATAACTTAAGCATAGCGCAAGGAGGCAAGAAATGATGCTATATTTAATTACAGTTAGGACAGGCCTCCTGCCACCCTTTGATATCCTTAATAGCAGAGATGTGGAGAGGCGTCCCTTGTCTGGCCTTGGAACATCCCCATCTGCGAGCCGACGGATGTGCGTGAGCAGCACCCGGCCGCTGGACCCACGCCAACCACAGCCAGAACATCCCTGGAGCAACCACCCATCTGGTGCACATGGTGATAACGCCCGCATTTCACCCTTGGAAAGCTGGGCCAATGCTACGCTGAACCCGCCAAGTGTGCCAGAGGGAAGCACTGCAAGCTCTGCTGCACCATGAGGGAAAGCTACAGCAGGAGCCAATTTCTACTGAATCCAAAGAGAAAAAACAGGGGACATGGGGGTGGGGAGAAATCTTTGGATCCCAACGGTCTGGAGGGTAGCACTCAGTTGCTTTCTTGCCTTGGATCCCCTCGAGTAGGATTTGTCCCCACACACTGGGCAAGGGATTCTGAAAATTGTGTGAATGCCCAGTGCAAAGGGACAGGACTGCGTGTGTGGGTACCCCCAGGCACTAACCCAGGACTGTATGGGTACCCCTAGGTGCTATTCTGGCGGTGTGGGTACCCCCAGGCACTACCCTGGGGGCATGTGGGTACCCCTAGGTGCCATCCTGGAGGTGTGGGCACCCCCAGGTACAATCCTGGCATAGTCTGAGTCCCAGGGGCTGAGCTGAGCCCCTGCCTGTTCCCCCTGGCTGGGTCCTTTCCCCCAGGACCTCCACCTCCCACCCTGGACGGTCCCCTCCTGCCATGGCAGCAGCGGTGGCTTTTGGTGCTTCTCTAGCTCCATCTACAGCTGCTTTCTCTCCAGGTCTGGAAAGCTGCTGTCAACAAGGGGGGTAATGCTTTGAATCGCAGGTGGTGAGCACATGTTCTGGGACTCATTGTCACCATGTGTCCCTGAGTTTCAGATATCCCGAGGTCCTGGGAACAGTCCTACCTCAGTGCAGAACTGAGTGCTCCTGGCTGCTGTGACTAATACAATTTGCTTTGCTGTCTTAAGCACATTCAGGTTGCTTAAACTCTTTTGATGAAATCAGTAAACATAGAAGCAAATATGAAGTATTATTTTACAGACCAGGGTCACTTCCTGCCCCATAGAGAACCTTATAAATACTAACATATTAATCAGACGACTCTGAAGTATGGCAGTCACAGCCATGGCCCTGGAAGATAGCAAGACAAGCAAATAGCCTTAAAAATGTAGCCCGATAATGCTGCCTCGAGAGGAATGAAGAGGCTGAAGGAGACGACAGGACTCACCATAGGTCTTGCAAGTCAGAGCCAGAAACAGCACACACACTTCCAGCCTCCCCATGCAAGGCTCTGATCACCAGCCCACAATCTGTCCCACCAACACTCCTGCACCCCACCAGATTCCAGTGCAGCTCTTACCAGGCACTGGGGAGCTGCAGCACCAGAAAGACACTCGAGACTGGTGCATCTAAGGGCCATTAGATGAACAAGGTCTCCAGGGCCATATTTCATATCTGGAGAGTGTGAATTCAGCTTCCTCAGACAAAACAGCACAGCAGCTTGGGAAAGTTTGGCTGGGCTTCAGAGCTGACAAAGGTCCCCAGCTACTAGGACATGTAGAGTAAATGGCAGCCTGCTTGGCTGCAATGTGAGGATCCACATGGTAGAGGACTCACCTGGAGCGAGTTCAGCACAATGAAGACGTAGGCCCAAATGATGCTGAGATGGACAAGGACCCCGCACACCCAGGTCAGCCCCAGCACAGGCAGCAGCACCAGGACAGGCTTGGCTGTGGCCCTGTTAGGAAGAAGAGCTCAGAGTCACCTGGGTACACTTCAAAATCGAAACACTGTGCACTGGCACCCACCTCCCAGCCACCAACTCTCCATGGGGGTCCTTGTCTTGCCCTACTTCCCTGAACCCAGGGTTTCCTGGCACCCTTTATGTCTCTGCAAACCCTGCCCCAGTTGTCCCCATGATCTTCCTGAAGCATCTGCACTAGGTTATGGAGCACTGAGTGGATCTGCCCTGGGAAGATCTACAGGGGTTTAGGAACACCCTGGCCTGTATCTTGCAGAAGATGCGGGAGACAGCTCTCCTCCCCCAGCAGATGTCTTTCAGACAATGTGTCGACCAAGAGGCACCCAAGATGGTAGCTGTGGAACAAATTCCTTTGCAAACAAAATTAGTTAAGAGGGGAAAAACCAAACATTTCACCTCCCAGCCCCCCGGGTGCCAGCCTTTATCACCAAGAGTTAGCAAGAAAGGAGCTCTTGGACGTCATTAGCCATGAGAAAACAGCTATTTTCCCCCCAGTTGCTGTTACAAGGAGGGCTTCCAGTATTTGTTTTATTAGCATATAGATGTCACCCTGCCCTCCAGCAATACCCTATCTTTGTGCTTCTGTAAATTTGGGAAAATTTATTTATGATAGAGGGGAACAATGCGTGTCTAGCAGGGGTATCTGGCGCCAGCTAACAACAATAACGATTCACAGAGGATGATAAAATAATGACTCAAGCAGCAGATTTTTAGAGGTCTCTCTATATCGACTGATTACAGAAGCCTCACACTGCCTCTTCTCCCCGTGTATGAAATTCCCACCAGTGTTTCTTCCCATCCACCGAGTCCCAAACTCATATAGAAAATGCTTTTTATAACAGCAAACAGCCAGAACTCCAGCCCCTTCTACCACTGGCATCCCACTGAGGGGCACACACAAATGCTGGGGACGGGATAGATGGGAGAGAAATTCATATATGGCCCCTTCAAACGGTGAAGAGAGAAGCTCCTTCTGCTTTGATTTCAGCTGCTCAATGTCTACTGATCTAACGTGGTGAGAATGAGGAGTGTGAGTGCAGATGTGGGAGTCCAGCAGCAGGTTCCCCAGGCTGAAAGTGCTGGTTTGGCTTCTCAGTGGCATGGACATTACAGCAGACAGACTGCCTTTGGGTGATGCAGTTACACTGGAGGAGAAAATCCTCTCTGCCCTGACTCCTCCAACTCATGGTCTTTCACTTTGCCAACACTAAGACTCTCAACAGTAATTCCACCATCTCATACCCAGAGCACTCATAGATGGGAATCCCCTTCCCTGCTCACCATATCTGAACTCCAATCTGGTTCTCCAAGCTGCTGTTGGGTGTCAGCATCTTTGATCTCCTGCGAGCACTGGACACAGTCACTATCACCACTCGGAACAGCACAAAGGTGTTCACCTGTCAGGGAAGACACATCGGACCCGGTCACCTTCTGTCATCTCAGCTCCACTGGGGTGAGACTTTTCTGGTGGGAACTCAGTAAATAAATGTCAGAACTTGGGGAGAAACTTATTACTCCTGAGAAAGCAGTGAGTAAAATACTCCATAGAGCTATCCACACAAGTATGAAATCTAGAAAACTTATCTCAAAACTTTTACCACAGGATCTTTCCCCTATTGAGTGTCTACTCTTGACCCCATAAACGTTGCACCTTTTTCTGCTACCATGTTGTCTAATCATACTGATACTACTTCAAGGACATCGATGTTGCTGCACTAAAACCAGGCCTTTAGCTAAGGCAATGTCACAGTCAACCTACACATTTACCTACATTCCTAATTTAACAGCCAATACGGGAACTGGTCAGCAAAATTTTCTTAAAGCACCTTTTTCTTTTTAAAAAAAAGCTGCTTTGGTTACAGAGACATAATTGTGTTGTGAAAGTCTATATAAAGCAGAACAAAGCAAGTGCCTTAGCTGGAGAAGTGCTGACCCCCTGGACTCTGCAAAACCTTCCTAAAACCAGGCAGGAAGGAATCACACCGTCCCGGCAGGTTTTGGCACTTACTGCCAGGATGAAGAGAACGGGCCCCACAAAGGCCCAGATGACGTTGGTCTGAACGTTCAGCCAGCAATGCTTGTCTGCCACATACTTGTTAAAGGAAGCTGCGAGGGTGATGCCCACGATGACGACGGGAAGGCCTGTGGAAAAAAAAAAAACCAAAGGGCAAATTAAGTCCCAGGAAAAGCAGAAATGACCCATGCAGGTCAGCCGTGCTCTAGACAATTGCTTCAACCCCCCCGAGCAGCCACGCTGCAGCGAGAGGCAGTTTAGCCCCTGAAACCCCAGGAGCAACATCAATTTACTGCAGCTGAAATCTCTCCCAGCTCTACAAGGCCAGATTTATACGCTGTCAGCATCATTCTCTGAGGTATAAAGCATTCCAAGTCCCGAGTCCTGATCAAAGCAATTTACTCCTTGGATTGCTTTTTTAACAAAATGGACAATCATAGACATAAAACAATCCGAAATATTTGAACCAGTTGTCCGATGTCCAACTGGGCGTATGTTTTGCAAAGGGCACTGACCTGAAGAGGCTCCTCTTTGATATGAAACTCAGCTTATGCACATGAATTCTACGTCCCTAACGGGTGCACTCAGAATAAAAGGTGCTCAGTCTGGACCTTATTTATATTTTGATTACTATCAGACTGTAGTAATGTTCTCCCAGAACAAGAACTTACCATAAACTTTCTTCTGCATTGTTATTGTTATTATTTTTATTGAACTTTTGGTTTTAGAAAAAATAACAGGAATGCTTTTTACTTACATTCTAAGACTGGTAATTTGACAAACAAAGGTAAGAAAGCCTCTGCAGAGCAGTGGTACCCGACTCGCATATGGAATCAAACCAAATGTTCTGGAATCTCTCCTATTGAAACTTTTGCTAGAGAAAGAAATGGACACATTTGTCTGAGTGCCCAGCATGGGGGAGTCTGCAGATACCCCAGCCTGTCAGATAGTAGAACTTCATTCTCCTGTCTTCACTCATGTTGACCGCTACCACTTTGCTCCACAGGAGAAGTCCCTCTACCAGCATCCACGAAAAGGCTGCCATGAAGAAGAGATGAAGGCAGGCAGTGACCGTGAAACACAGCACCTGGAGAGAAGAGAAATCACACCATTTCTGGAGGAGGAGTCCTCTGGGAGCTTCTGAGCACGTCTGTGGTCAGAAGGAAGACTGCAACTTGCAAATTATGCTGCAGAATGTGCAAAAATGTATTTAAATATCTACAAGCCCCAGGAAGAGTTCTTAAAATTCCAACACACGACTAGCCCAGCTGCTGCAGCTCATTTCATCTGTGTGACCATCGCAAACCACGGGAAGAGGAAACTGATGGCACCTTTTCCTGCAGTTCTTGGACTGTCCTTGTAGCTCTCTCATCTCAGAGCTGCTTGGTTCAGCCCCAGGATGTGGAAGAGGACACAGAAGGGGACAGAACTGTATCTTGCTGCTTTATAACTACTTTCCTGAAGGATTTTTTTCGTCAGAAATAAACTGTCAGGAAAAAGAGGTGAATTTTCCTGACAGATTGCACGATGCATATGTGCATATCTCCAAACAGAGACACAATTCTTTCCTAGATGCAAGTTACAGGTAATTAACGAAACATTAATAAAAGGGATTACACTTCTGTTTGCTCTGACAATGCCAGAGCATCATGTGGTCCCACTGGCCACAGAGGCCACTTTGCGGTGAGCTTACCTGGTTGTTCTTGGCCAATTCACTGAATATGAGCAGAGCTTCTGCAGCAGCTAATGCAAAGATGAGGTTCTTGTGCACAGTTGTTCGTTCACTCTTGGGGACACTGAGGATGGAGAGAGGAAGCCCTCAGCTGTGATCAATCATAGAACCATAGAACAGGCAACTGTTCCCCTCCCTGCCCCTGCTACTGACCACCAGCGCAGCCCCCCTGCCCTCCCCATACACTTGCATCACTCCACATTGGCACAGGATACCTTGTCTGGATACTTGTTCTGAAGCAAAAATATCAAACAAAAAATACAGGAAAGGCTACAAGTGTCTGGACTTTTCTTACCCAACCACCAAGAATAAAATGAAGGTAACTATCAAGGCGCAGAAGGAAATCCCACATCCAATAAAAGTCAGGGTCTGCAGGGTGAGCTCCTCCCCGGTGGTCCTCTGCTCCGACCATGAAACAACAGAAGACACAACCCCCCCAAGGATTAACCACAGACTTCTGGAAGTTCTGGCACCCACCCCACAGAGTGGCAGAGAAAGGCTCCTCGCTGACCTGCATCTCGTACACCTGCAGCAGGACAGCAAAATTCGTGGTGTGGTTGCAAAAACAGGCAGTGGAGTCCAGGAGAGATGTCACCACAGAGCAGCCGGCTGAGGACCACATCCCACCAGCATCTGGGCTAACATGCAGCAAAAAACACCCAGAGAAAACACATGGAAATTACCATCCACTTCAACAGAAAGCCGAGTCATTAAGGGAATTTCATTACCCCAGAAGAAGCAAAGTTGAAAGGAGGTAGAAGAGGAGGAGAGACAGGTCTTCACCTGGACTTCCCTTTGGCTCACCCTGTGTCTCAGCAGATTTGCTGAGATCAAGGGAAGATCAGACTCAGAGCAGGGCTAGTGGAACTGTCTGGGCAGGAACCAGCTGCTTCCAAAAACAGCCGCTTCCCACCTTCCCCAAAACCATCCATGCCTGTTACAAGACTGGGACTCTAAAGGAGGTTTTTTTGCACTTGAATGACTTAATTACCAATCCATAATATATCACAGTCTCCTGCTCTCACTGCAGTGACATTCAGCAAAAACACATCTCAATGCCAAGCAGTATTTATGAGGCTGGGAGTCCTGCATGTCTGTTGGGCTATATATCTTGGACCACCCTTCTTTTTTGCAGGCAACAATCATAATTAACTAGGGCTTTCCATTTTAGTTGTATATACATCATTAAAGGTCACTTGATTGTGAGTGACTTTTCCAAAGGAAATCTTCCCAGGAGAGCACTCTATTCCAGCAGACAGAGGATGCCAGCACGCAAAGCAGGCAAAGAATTACAGATCCCTGCCCTTACCATTACATTTATATTGTTGTGCTTGGTTTTCCAGTGGAAATAAAAGCTCACAAATCTGGATAGGGAGGGGAGAGGCAACCAAACTGAAACAAGACACCTGAGGCTGAAGTTCCAGAAGGCACAGATGGGCCCCAGCAGCTTATCAGGCAGATCCTGCAGGCAGAGAAGTAGAAGAAGAGATTACAAAGCCATGCAGGTATTGCACGTGGACTGATGCAGTTCACTCACTTGACTGCAACAAGGTCTGTCGGCACAGGACAAACACCTCCCCGGGGAAACAGGAGTCAAGGTGAGAGACTTGGGCCAGGGACACCCTGAAGTCCAGGAGCTCTGGGAGTGCTTGGGCCAAGACCAAGCACAGCCTCGGGGTCAGGCTGTGTGATGCTGCTGGGGAGCATGGCCCAGTCTGGGGGTACCTGGACGCGGTGCTGCAGATGGTAGCGCACGGACGTGCTGATCTCCTGGTAGTCACTAAGCAGAGCAGAGGAGATGACAGCAGTGCCCACTGTGGTGCTCAGGTACCTGCCAGGGAAAGCACACTGCTCACAGGCACGGGAACCACAAGAAAACAGGATCTCGGGTTATACAGGACAGCTGGAGAGATCCAAAGCTGCTTCTGGAGCGCATCAGTGCCACCAGCAAAGGCATAGGGCAGAAAGCACCTCAGATTAGCTGGCAAACAGACACCACCACCAATCTCACCCACCTGCCCCATGACCACAGCGGGTGATGGTACAGACAAGGCACTGGAGCATCCTAAGTGTCTGGCAGCTGAGCAGCAGCCACCGCCAAGCCAAAGGCCCAGGGAAGGAGCGGAGTGTACTGGGATGTGCAGGCTGCCATCCCCACCTAGTGTTCAGAGCTGCCCAGGAGCAGCACTCTGCTTTTCATCCCACTGACAGCGCCCATGCAAAGAAGCACCCTGACTTCTGCCCCAGCTGGCAGAGACCCTGCAACAGCCCCCAGGCTCCATCTCCATCCCGCCCCAGGTACCCTCAGAGGAGGCAGGGACAGTCAGAAGAGTCACCACGGTGCACCATGGCACAGGGGCACACACCTCACAGGGTCTCTGCCTCCACAAAGCACTGCCCTGGGAGCCCCTTCCCATTGCCTGGTCTCCACATGCAAGTTGGAGAAAGCAGGGACAAGGACAAAGGGGATGGGATGGAGCAGGGTGGAGGTGACCCCGAAACAAAGGCATTGAGAGACTCAATGGAGACTTGTAAATGAATTCTCCCGTGGTGCTAAGAGGGCAGCCCTGGGGTGCAGGGGGGGTTCTGTTTCACTCACTTCTGTCCTCTGTCAGAGGCAGCCACATCCTGGAAGACAGTGCTGCCACTGGTACCGGAGAGGCAGCGTTGCAGGGAGCCGTAGCCAAACCACATGTTTTTCACCATGACTCTGTGGAGACCTGGGCAGACAGAGCATTGCAGGATGGGTGCAAGCACCAGGGCACCTCTGAGCAGCCCCTACTCCAGCACCGCTGCCCTCATCTGGAGGTGTGACACTGGAGGTCCAGGGCCTGTAGAAAGGATGTAGATAATCTCTCCCCTGCAGCCCATCTCCTTTTCACCATGGGCATCTCCTCTCTACACTTCTCCAGGCCGCATGGGTACAGGGTAAAGAGTTCCTGACTTTGAGGAAGGTGCTGCAGGAGTGCCCTGAGGGGACCCAGGGAAGCACAAGGGTCAGAACCTACCTCTGGCTTTCAGTCTTTGCAGTTCCTCTCTGGGAACTTCAATGAGGTCGTGCCTGCCTTTCTCAGGGCTCCGGACCAGGTACACCTCGCTGCTCAGCTCCTGCCCACTCATATCCAGCTTCCTGACCTCCATCCCTGCGGAAGAGGTAAAATCAGGTATTG
Source organism: Jacana jacana (assembly GCA_013400555.1). NCBI lineage: Eukaryota > Metazoa > Chordata > Aves > Charadriiformes > Jacanidae > Jacana > Jacana jacana. The sequence goes on from VZTM01032887.1 coordinate 69,586, forward strand.
AACCAGGGTTCAGCCTTCCTCCAGGGCTACTGCTACAGCAAAGTTCCAAAAGGACATCAGGACCCCAGCCAAGAGCCACAGCAGCAGACAGATCCTTTCAGTGCAAACCACATCCATCTGGGCTCAGTCTGTCTCCTGCACCCAAAGGTTCCTTACAACCCTCTTACAACCCACAGTGTGAGAGATGTCCCCTGCATTATGACACTTCTGCACAAAGGGAATGGGGAGGCCATAGGGCTAGAAAGAGACAAGCCCGGGGAGGAGAGGTGGCAGGAATGGGAGCGGGAGTGGGAAGCAGACGGGATGACTGCGCTGGGTGGTCCTGGTGAGACGCCCTCCCTGAGCTCTGCCAGTGCTGCTCACCGACATTCCTGTGCTGGACCGTGATCTTTGTCCTCCCTGCAGTCAGCAGCGGGGCTAAGTGTGACGCCATCCTGTCACAGAGCTCAACAACAGCCATGGGCCCTCTGACAACCTGCAAACACAGAGAGAGCAAAGGAAATCAGCACCTGCACCACCAGCTCGCTTTTCCCACAGCTCACAACTTTTCTTAAATGCTTGGTTCTTGGCAGAAAAAAAAAGAGAATTTGGGACTCAAGGCCTTTTCTTTTCTTTTCTTTTCTTTTCTTTTCTTTTCTTTTCTTTTCTTTTCTTTTCTTTTCTTTTCTTTTCTTTTCTTTTCTTTTCTTTTCTTTTCTTTTCTTTTCTTTTCTTTTCTTTTCTTTTCTTTTCTTTTCTTTTCTTTTCTTTTCTTTTCTTTTCTTTTCTTTTCTTTTCTTTTCTTTTCTTTTCTTTTCTTTTCTTTTCTTTTCTTTTCTTTTCTTTTCTTTTCTTTTCTTTTCTTTTCTTTTCTTTTCTTTTCTTTTCTTTTCTTTTCTTTTCTTTTCTTTTCTTTTCTTTTCTTTTCTTTTCTTTTCTTTTCTTTTCTTTTCTTTTCTTTTCTTTTCTTTTCTTTTCTTTTCTTTTCTTTTCTTTTCTTTTCTTTTCTTTTCTTTTCTTTTCTTTTCTTTTCTTTTCTTTTCTTTTCTTTTCTTTTCTTTTCTTTTCTTTTCTTTTCTTTTCTTTTCTTTTCTTTTCTTTTCTTTTCTTTTCTTTTCTTTTCTTTTCTTTTCTTTTCTTTTCTTTTCTTTTCTTTTCTTTTCTTTTCTTTTCTTTTCTTTTCTTTTCTTTTCTTTTCTTTTCTTTTCTTTTCTTTTCTTTTCTTTTCTTTTCTTTTCTTTTCTTTTCTTTTCTTTTCTTTTCTTTTCTTTTCTTTTCTTTTCTTTTCTTCTTCAATGAAGGATGTTCACAGTTCTTTCAGCAACAAAGACTGGCAATGAGGGAAGCTTGCTGGTCTTTATAAGAAGTCATTAAAAGAGCACGAAAATAAGTAACTAAATAAGCTTCTGGAAAGAAGGTAGATTTTTAGACCTGACTTTTGGAACGCTGTAGAACAACCATCCTCTCTTCCTGGAAGAGGTTTCACCCAGAAATAGACTCTACTGCTGGAAGGGCAGCGGGTGACTGGTCCCATTACTCAGGGTCCTGCGTGTGTTGGGCAGCACAAGTGCCACGCCAACTCCAAGCCTTTCTCCTTCAGCAGATACGTCTGCTGCACCAGCTATGCTGGCTTTATGGCACTATCGAGAAGCTGTGAGTAATTGAGCCACAGAGGCCCAAGCAACTCTAAGCGATGAGGTAAACTGAACTATTCAGCATCCTTTTGTCTCTGGAGGTCCCTGGCTTGGTTCCTGGAGTGCTGGCCAGGCCAGACACTGTCATACGTCTCCCAGAGACAAGTGGAGAGGGCAGGCTATACAACAGACACAAAAGACCCACGTGAGAAGGGAAGAAGCAAATGGAGAAACGGGGGTGGGATGATGGAAATCCCTCACACAAAGCCTGGTGGTGTTTTGAACAGCGTGGGGGCTGATGACAGATAGCTCCTTGGCAGCCCACCCACGGAAAATACAACAAACTATAAAGTGAAGGGCATTGCCCTGCCAGAGACAGCAGGATGTGGGAGCAAAGAATCCACACAACACTGGAAACCTGCAAACTGAGTGCAGCCCTGCAAATACAGGCTGACAGGATCGAGAAGCTTGGAGAGAGCAGAGACAACCACTGGAGGGGCTTGCAAGGAAGGCACTGTTTGCCTGAACTTGTTTGTGCCTCCAATAAATGGGGTGAGGGCAAGGCATCTGGCTCTTATCTGTGCTGGCAAAGAGTCTTCATGCCCATGCTTGCAGCATTCAGCTTGACATTAGGAAAAAATTCTTCACAGAAAGAGTAGTCAGCCAGTGGAATGGGCTGCCCAGGGAGGTGGTGGAGTCACCATCCCTGTGTTTAAGAGTAGATTGGATGTGGTGTTGAGGGATATGGTGTAGGGGAGAACTTGTAGAGTAGGGCTGATGGTTGGACTTGATGATCCCAAGGGTTTCTTCCAACCTGAATGATTCTATGATTCTAGGATTTTCACAAGCTCCAGAATATGCCCAGAGACCTAGATGTGAACATGCAAAGCCAGTCCTCAGCCTGTGGTCATACAGCAGGCCAAGGAGCTGCACACACAAGATGAGCAGATGTGGCACTCAATGGCCAGACTGCTGGTGACGCTGTGACACTGTTACCTGGCTGACTGAGGACCACGTTTCAATATTCTGCTCTTCCAAGATTAACTCTGTCACTTCCACGTAGTACTGGCTTAACTGCTCCAACATCTCTAGATCCTCTCCCTCCTGGACTTCCAGATCAGAAACTTGCTGTAGTAACTGAAGCACCGCGAGAAGGTCAGAGGACTCCAGCACGGGTGTCTCTGCTCCCCTTAGAACAGTTGTCAGGACATCGAGAGCACCGAGGGCAAGAGAGAGGTTCATGTCTTGGACATCACTTGTGAAGACGTTCTCAGGAATCTGCCATGGAAAAGATATTTTAGTTCAGTGCAGAACCCTGATCTATGCCTTGGTAACGGCCTGCATGTCCTCGCTGGTGTGAGGACACTTGCTTGGCCAGTCAGGGACATCTCAGGGACAAGAGATATGCCCTGACATTTTGAACTCTCTTGTTCAGCCTCTCAGCCTCAGTGAGATGAGTCAACATGAAGCAACACTCTGCCTGTTTGATCACAGCATGAGTTACAGGTGTATTGGTCACACTCACCAACAGCAGCTCAGAAAAGGCCAGAGGCATACCTGCTGGCAGAGTGACCTCAAACACCAGTAGGTGCCTGCAAGTCCACACCAACAGCTCCTGCTGCTTCTGCTGGGGCTGCAGGACTCACCACAGTCCTTTCTGCAAGCATGTTCATGCGGCCGAGAAGAGAATGGCTGGATTCCAGCTGAGCTTTTTTCAATTGCTGATATGCATCTGAGAATAAAACACAAGCATAACCATTGCACGGTGTCTAGCAGTGTGGTGAACACACGCCATGTCCAAAGCCTGGGGAATGGTCCTCAAATGGTGGGTAAGTTTGTAGGACAGTCAGGGCAATGAGGCTTAGCAGCTGTATTTTGTTTCTAGTACAAAAGCCCATCTGGAGAGACAGCCTGACACATTTTTTCTGTCTCATCCCCATTTCCCCCTGGCCAACAAGTCTGGAGATGCCTGGACTGGAGGAACTCCACACCATTGCATCCAGAAGCTACGTAACATGCATATTTGTACACTGCTCAACTGGAGAACTGCAAAATAACCTGTTGGAGTGCATGCAACTGTCACAGCTACAGCAGGTTTTGCAAGCATTCCCTTCAGAGCAGACATGAGGCTTCCCCAACACTGGTCATCATCCTAACTAGGACCTCCAGGAGTGAATGCCACGGAAGTAACAAATAAATAAAGAAGAGATGCTGTACCCTTTCTGTAGCGACAGATAAAAGGCAAAGACTGCAAACAAGATGTGTAACTGAATCCACTGCTGCCAACTTCAAAAACTCGACATTCCTCAACAGGCCCTGTGGAAACACACACAAAGAGAAGGCCCAGGTGCCCCAGAGACATGCCACCCCCAGCAGGCATCACATTCCCTGCGAGCAATCCACAAACCCCATGAGGACAAAAGCTGTGGACTGCTCCTTCAGCAGCCCCAAGGACAGAGCAGCACAGGGACACGGGGCTCAAACTGCTCCCAACCCACCCAGTAAATCCTCTTCAGAAGGGACTTGGAGGAGGCGGCAGTGCCAGGTCCCAAATTCGTGATTTATCAGTAATGTCACAGCAGCCTGGCTGAGAGACTGAACCCTCTTTCCCAGCACAGCACCCAAGCACTGGGTGTGCAAACCCCAAGGGACAGCAGCACTGACAATAAGCCCTTTATCTCCATAGAAGAGAAAGCCTGCAATTAGCCCAGGACACCTGACGAGCTGTCTTTGCCAGGGTCACTGCAGGGGTCTTCCATGACCAAGGGTTTAGTGATGTGCCCTTAAGTACAACTTGTAAACTGCCCTGCCCAGCCCTGACTGCACTTCTGCTTTCCATCCTGAAGGAGAAGCGTCATCCTACAAACTACGCCAAATTCCTTCTCTAAGGATGGGACTTGTTTCTTGGGCTGTCCCCACATTCTGACCCCCCCCACTGCAGGAGGGAGCCAAAGCACCGAGGGGAATGAGACCTACCTGGGCAAAGGAACCGCGCGGTCACCTCCTGAACGGTGCTTTCCACCTCCAGAGCGTTTGAGCTCCACCCAAACACAAGGTCTTGCTCCACCACCCAGCATGACCGAACCTTCTCAATCTGCTCCGCGCTGAGGACTTTCTGCCAGATGTGCAAGTCGGTGATGTTCCCGCTGAAGGACTCTTTCTCCCTGAAAGTGCCCCCCAGGGAATCTTGATCCTGCCCGATTATGAAAGTCCCCTGGCCGTAGATGGCCTGGGGGTTGGACGGCCCCACAGCACACAAGCCACTGGCAGATGCCCTCCTTTTGCCATCAGCATAGATGGCCCAGGTCCCGTTCTCCTGCTGCCAGGTCACACAGAAGTGATGCCACTGCCCATCAGCACGGAACACAGGCAGGTATGGGGAATGGTGTCCGTGGACTATGAGGGCAAATCGAACAAAGCCTTCCTCATCGATGAAGCCTCGGAGCTGGAACTCGTTAATAAAAGCTGGCACAGCATAGGAGAAGATGGTTGCAATCTCCTGGGTCCTGGTGTCCCACTGGAGGTGGGCACAGGCTGTGACAGCAGGCAGTGCTGGGAAGTCAGAGAGCACCTTCACATATTTTGTGTCTGTTTTGTCTCCGAATACCAGGACTGGAACGATGTGGTCCCCTAGGAGGAGAAATTTCAGCCAGAATAAAGGAAGAAGCAAGGGCCAAAGCCTGTTCATCTCCCACTAGGGATGAAACCATTGTTTCTATTTGCTTCCCACTCCAGCTAAGAACTCGTGGACCCTGCAGGCAAGGACATCCTGTAAGGATAGAATCATAGAATTGTCTAGGTTGGAAGGGACCTTTAAAATCATCTATTCCAACCATCAACCTAACCCTGATTAAAAAAAAAAACAACAAACCCACAAAAAAACCCCACAAAACCTCCCCATCCCCTCACTAAACCATGTCACGAAGCTAAGGATGCAGCAAGGCTTCTGTTCTCCCTGTCCCTGGAGGGAATGAGGGAGCCAGGCAAGCCGAGACTGCCTCATTTCAGCAAGTGTAATTTCCAGAAACTTCATTTTTGAGCAAATAGGATTGCAAACAATGAATATGGAAGGAACAGCATGTTCCCAGGTATCCCATGCTATAGCAACCAAGAACGTAGCCAAATAAAACTTCAGAGGCATCTGCCATGCAGTGCCCTGCTGCTGGGGAACACCCACTCTCCTGGTCTTGTCTGCAATGCCATTGCTCTGCAGGACCCACAGGTCACAAACAGCCGGGCTGAGCAGAGCCAGACCTGCTCTACAGGAAATTTTACAGGAGGACAGAGCAGAGGAGCCCCTCTGCAACTCCCTTCTTGCCAGTGCCCAGTTGAGGTGCAGGGATCACTGTTGGTCATGCTGCCAGCCCCAGCTTGTGACTAGAGGTCCAACTCTAGCTGGTCCAACTTTTCCAGTGAGATTAATTTTTCAGGATGAAAAAGCTCCAGCATTGAACACGACTCCAAGCAGTCCAAGCCCACTTATACTCACGTCTCCGCTTGGGTTTGTGCAGGACACTGTCCCTTTCATTTAGCCAGACAGAACCTCTGATGTGGTGGGTCAGCAGCAGTTTGCTAAAGGAACCCCTCTCACTGTCTTGGGGCTCGAAAAGCAGCTGCGCAAAGCGCTGTTCACAGGACCTCTCTGCGTGCCACCAGTCCAAAGCAGTGGCCACATACTCGTACATGTACCTCGAGGTCTCAATGGTGACAGGAGCAAAACCTGGAGAAAGACACACACCGTGAGGAGAAACAGAAAGCTTCTCCAACCCACCTCCGTGCCACAGACACACAGGGTCAGTCTCCTGCCACATCCCCAAGCAGCTACAAATCCTCCCGATGCACACTGGAGGAGCTCGTTTCTGTACCCAGTTCTCAGGATGCCCAGTGGGACAGAAAAGCCCAGAGTATATTGGACTGAAGAAGGGAGACTGCGGTGAGTCTGCTCACACATGGAATCGGGGGTCTCGGGCTGGTGCTGGGCACACTCTGGTGGGACATGCGAAACTGAGCTCCGTCCAAAGACAGAGCTCCCTGGTACGCCCAGGGGTTGCCCCCAGGGTAGGTTGTTCAAAGCAGTTATGTACAAGCAAATGTTCTCCTTTTATCCCCACTCCCCAGCTCCCACCAGCTTCTACATTTGCACAAACCCCCCCTGGTTTGGTGGCAGTTACAGCAGCACAGAGAGGAGCAGCTGAGCAGTTCTCACCTGGTTTTAGACAGTGATTTCATACTTAGCTATGCAAACATAATGTCAAGCACAAAAACAGGGTATCAGAAAAAAAAGTTTCTTTACCTTTCTCTCTGCCACTGGACAGAAACTGTCTTTATGTGTCCTTTCTCTGTGTTGAACATTTTGTATTGTAAAAACATACACAAGCACTGATGAAAATACTAACCTTTCGAAGTCTGGTTCTTGGCAAGGGCTGCAAAGGCAAGGAGAGCCCTGGACAGACTCCCCACCTGTTGGGGAGGATGTTTTGTAACTTTCACATGAAGCACTAAGATTATCTCAAATGCTCAAATCATTAAAAATTACTGTAAAACTCACCAGAAAGCCGAAGAACCAAGAACCAGGTCTCACGTCTCTCCTAAACATGCTGACCAGCTGGAAAGCTTTCACCCTTTGCTAGAATAAACAGAACAAGACTAGAGGGGGACTGCAGAGACAGAAGCTCTCTGCAGAAAGCCAGATCTCAGGCAGGGCTGCTTTCCTCACAAAGTCTTGAATCAAAAAAGAGAAAACTACTCTCTCTGAAATTCCTGTCCTGGGTTACAGTCTATCGAAATAATCCTCAGTTCTTCTTAGAGAACTCAAGGTCTCAGTTTAACAAATTTTTCCAGGATACAGAATAATTAATCATAAAACATATACAGATGTGCAATATTACTAGACAGGCAAGTTGGCAGAGCGTCTTTATCTGCATTAACTAGATAAAAGAGCCATCATAAATTGCATTGTTAAACAGTTAAGCGGCTTTTCCCATTTCTTTTAAAGCCCACAGGAACACAGCACCAGAGCAGATCCTGCAGACCAGTAAATCCAGCTCCATGAGCAGTGTCCAAACACACAGCTCAGCACCACAGGGCCGTGACAGAGGGTGCCCAATGTCCAGACTCTGGTGAGGGCCCATCGCAGCACCTCTGCTCCACTTGGGGCGGGAAGGGAAAGCCTGGATGTGCCGCCCTATAAAATCCAGTAAAGTCATAGGAAATGATATGTACAGATAGAAACGTGGAAACTGGCAATGTGACCTCCAGGGCAAACAAGACCAGAAGCTGTCTCTTGGCACTGACACCGCCAGCTGTGAGTAATTGCTCTCAATGGGGCTCTCCTGTGTGCACAGCAAGAGCACACACTCGAGTGCTTTGCTGCTAAGGGACTAAGGAGATGGGTTCAGAAGCCCAGGTTCTACGTATGTTCTCAAACTGTTTTCCAAAGTTCAGCAGCGACTTTATAACCACAGAACGTGGCTCCAGGCTCTGGAGAGCAGCATGTTTGGCCCTGCACTCATCTGATGGGCAAGCAATGGGAGCCAGGGATGGCTGCCCACAGCACCCAACACCATGCTGGCAGATGGGCACCCCCGACCTCCCACTCCTCCCCAGAGCTGCAGCCTCCAGTCATCACTTCTCCGTGGAAGCCCCTGAAGATGCTGCCATAGGACACTTGGAGATGGTCCTGGCAGAACAAACAGGGTGGTGGGGAAGTTCTGCCGGGAGCCAGGCTCTCACAGCTTTCAGGGAGCCCGGGGAAGAGGGGAACCTCCAGCGCAGCCGCCGGCGGGACAAGCCCTAGAGCCGGGCCGACACCGGGAGCCGTCCAGGCAGCCCCGACGGACAGCGGGCTACCGCGTCGCTCCATGGGGCTACCGCGCCCGCACCCCCGCCCCACTCCGCACCCCGCG
>VZTM01032887.1:78186-89204 GCA_013400555.1 Jacana jacana
GGCGCGGAAGGGCGGCAGAACCGGGGCCGGGCAGGCGGTGCTTGGACGGCGACACTGACTCCTCTGGGCGGTGTTGGACTCTGGCACCCCCATCCCGCACCTGCATCCCCACCTGCATCACTCTCCCGCACCCCCCTCCCGTATCCCCCATCCCAGGCCAGCTCCACCAACACCCTCGCCCCCTCTAACAGCAAAGCATTCCCAATTCTCCCCACTCCGCAACCCCTACTCACAGCCCAGGGAATCTTCTTCCCAGGCAATCACTTCTTCATGGAAGTCCCCGACAAAACTTCCCACAAATCTGGGACACGGTCTTGGCAGAGCAATGGGGCGGTGAGGGAGTTGCTGGGGCTCCTCACAGTAGCAAGAGTCTAATGTCTGCGTGCTCAGGAACGCAAGTGAAGGTCAGCTCTAGAAGAGATGCTCCAGGAGGACAAAGAAAAGCCCCGGGTGATACAGCGAGCAGGGGCAGGGCTGAAAGTCAGAGTCGAACTGGAGAGAGCTCTGTGGGGCACCTCCAGAACGTCCCTCATGGGATTTCCTCATGCTCGGGCTCACAGCAGTCCCGGGGAGGATGTGAAAGCTGGAGGGCCCAGGCCACCTCCATGGGCTGGCAGCGCTGCCCACCTCGCAGGGCAGAGCGGCTCTTCTGATTAATGCCCACTCACTTTTGCTACAGCAACAGGCACACAGTTCTCACTCCTCCCCTCCAAGTGAATGCCTGACTCACACCATGGATTCACAGGCAACTGGCTTTTGTTCTTCAGGGTCTTCGTCCAGGAATTAAGGCAATTATCACATCCCAGCGCCTCTGCTCGCGGCAATAAATCTCTCACAGAAGAATGGACCTTGGAGGTAGCTGCCCCCGGCTGCTTAGTCACCACTGCCCGTTGGGAAACAGCCTGGCACCCACCGTGGCGCAGCACAGAGCACCAAGGGCTCTGGCAGCACCAGGAGAGGGTTCTGCAACTCACATGGTTTGGCCAAAACTGCTTCCCTTGGTGATGGAGGGAGGGAGCAAAGGGTATGAGCCAAACCCCAAATTTACAGCAAAGTTCTCCAGAGGAAAAGTTCAAAGTGCTTTTCAAACTTACAGCTGGATTCAGTTTAATAAAAGTTACGAGTTGCCCAGCAGATTTTCTTTATGCCCATGTCTTGGACCTTTTTCAACACCTTTTTCAACAGCACTAAATGCAGGTTTCTGTTAGCAGTAGACAAGGAACCCAGCTCACACCTGACAGCCTCCCTCCTCTTTTCTATAGAAGTACAAATAAACCATGCTCTGGGCACATGCAGAGCGGTAAAGGAAACTTCCCTGTGCCCATTTGATTGCTGTCTGAATTTCTAACCTCACCTACACAAGTTCTTTGGATTTACATTGAACTAACTTCCATAATCACACACCGGACTTTCAAATAAGGCTTCATGCTTTGCCTGACATCAAGGACACATCACCAGTGTTTCAAAGGAACAGTCACAACCAGCAAGTGGCAACTAGTAACTGGCACCTCATAGTCCTTTTGCCAAAAATCATACCTAAAAGACCCCAGAGTGCAGGCTCCTGGGCTGCTGAGCAAATCCAGAAAGCGGGGTGCAGCACTGGGCCTGCTGGATGCTTCCTTTGGATCTCCCAACCCTCCAGAGGGTTTCCTGCAGCCACACAGGGGCACTGCCATCTGCTCCTCGCCATGGCAGCAGAGCCATTGCCAGCAGTCTGGGTAATTCATCATCATATCGGCACTAATTCCACAAAGCAAATATTCCAGCCAGTCGGCTGTCTCCTTAAGGCAACTGCAGCTCCTGAAGTCAGCCTCTGTTCATAGATCTCCAAATAAATTAGAAATAACAGGAGTTCTTAGTTAAGAGGTGTCCATCAAGTGCAAGAAGACCTTGGCAAGCAGACATTTGACCTTGGGATGGTTAGATGGTAAAATCCCAACGCACTTTAAATGCCTGTAAATCTCTCTAATAAGCAGCTGAGCAAAGGGCAAACTGTGTGGCGCAGTTTGGGTGAGGCTGTCACTCTGGGTTAGCTTTCTTAAAAAAATAGGTTGCAATTTTGTTTACATGCAGTCAATTTAAAAAATCAGCTCAGGTGCATTTTAAGAAGTGTTATCCTTACACCCCGATCTGCCACCCTCGAGGCACATCTTTCACACAACCCTTGGAAGAGCTTCCCAGCACATGGGCGAGCAACATGTTAATCTTTATAAATCAAATATTTGCCAAGTGGAGTAGAAAGCCATGTGTCTAAAGAAGATGCACTGAAAAATGGAACAAAGCGCTGTGTGTGTCAGAGATCACTGGGTCGTGTTGCAAGCCTGTCCCTTGCAGAGTTACCTTTCAAAATACCATTTCCCCAGCCCAGCTGTAGATGTTGCTCTACTCCAGAATTTGTTTCTTCCCCACTTTTTACTGCACAAAACTGACCCTCTCTCTGACCCAGCTTCTCTTCTTGGAGTTTAATGTCACCTAAACTTTGTTTAAATTAGATTTGGTTCTGAGCAGAGACAGGGCTTGCCAAGTGTTGGCTTAAGAGGCAGTGGGAGAAGAAAACATACATTTCTCTGCTAAAGCTCCTCTCCTTTTTCCTTCCCACCCCCCTGAGATTCCCGTGTGTGAAGGGAAACAAGAGCCTGCTGTCCCACAAACTCCCGCTGGCTGAAAGGCTGCTGACTTCTGCTCCCACAGGACCTCCAGGTCAGCTCTCCCAGATGAAGATTCATCAGTATTCAGGAAGCAATTAACACCACATCACAGCGACCGGGTCCTGCCACAACTTCCTCCTGTCCCAGCTGACAGGGAGGTGTCAGCCCAGGACATCCCATGTCTGTCACCCCGAGCAAGCTGCTAGCTCAGGCTATCACCCTCACATGGACTGAGCTATCAAAGGAAGCAGTGCCTGGAAAAGTCTGGACAACCCTTCCACCTGCCCTGGACAAAGTCCCAGCATCACCAGTGTGCCTCCGCACACGCTGCCCAGAAGGCTGGGCTGTAGCTACACAGCAACCGCTGACCGGCCAAGCCAGCCATGGCAGTCACCACGGGCAGGATTTGCTCTTTGGACTTTGGGTCGTGGTTGCAGTTTCACATTCATGGCTCTGCAGGAGAGAAACAGGGGGACACGCATTCAGGCTTGTTCTTCAGGTTTCCAAATGGGCCTCCTCATTCCACACACAAAAGGTCTGCCCAGATTTGCTTTTATGGCCAGACACTTGGTGTTTGGCAATCCCATCATTGGTCTAGTTCTCTCCATCTCCTCTTCCCCCTCTCCTTTCAAGCCTGTCATATCAGGCTTGACCAAACCTCCTGATGCTACGAGCTTCACATCAAGAGCCTGGTAGGTGAGGGACATGTCCCCCAGGAAGCTGAGGGGAGGGGGCAGAACTTCACAGTCAGGAAGAGCAATACCTGCCCAAGGGGACAGAGTGACCCAAGCATGTAGGTCTCAGAAGCCTGCCTGTACCAGCTCACCTCCTCCTACAGCAAAACACACAATTCCCCCCACGGCCCTGACCCGCCCGGTGCCCCTGTCAGCAGCATTGTGGCCTGTCTTCAGCTCACCCATCACACCTCACTGCCCACAAAGAGGAACCAGTGCCAGAGCTCTTCAGCGAGCACCTCTGTCTCCTCTCCCTGCTCTGGGCACCTCTGAAAGTGCAGCATGGGATCCAGCGCTGAAGACCCCCAGCAGACACTGCTTCGTGGCATGTGGCAATCAGAAGCCATACACCTGGCTTTCCTCAAGGGCTTTCCTGATGACTGAGAGTTGGAAGAACTCCTGCACGAGCAGGAAAAAAAATAATTGAGACTTGCTGACCAAATTGGTTTACTCTAATAGTGGGCACTACAAGGGCTGAGGGGGTCAGCTCCTTCCCATCCAGTACTGGTCACACAAACTGGCTGAGATACTGGTGTTGCTGCATTGCTTTCAGGGCTTTCGTAGGGTTAGCAATTTGGAAGACCTTTAAACACTCTGAGTACCAAGTGTGGAGTATTTCCCAGGGCTTGCAATAGTAGGGTAGAAACATCTATTCCACAGGTGCTGGTGCTTAGTTCCAGCCCTGGTGAAGCGATGCAGAACCCTGCTTGGTGTTTATTTCCTATAATACACCGCTGACAGCTACAGGATCTCTCAGCTGAGAGGAAAGTCTTTCCTCCACAACCCCAGGCTTGGGTTTCTAAGCCATATTTCTAATGCCAATGATCCTATTCCAGTGCTATTTTGCTTCCTAGACCTGTTTGTAGAGTTAAGATTTAACCAGGGTTTTATTTTGTTGTTTTTGTTTCTTAAACGCCCCAAAGTCTCAGTGAGGTTTGTTTCGACAATCTCTTGCAGACATGCCAGGCTTAATCTCTCTCTTCCAGGCCCTTCTTATTGTCTGGGATGAAAGCACAACACAGAGCCTCCTCTGCTAATTGCCAGCTTTCTGTTTCCCAATGACAGGTGTATTGTCTGGAGGAACAGACCCAATTGTGTCCCCGAGCAGTAGGGCATCAGCTGCTGGTATTAGAAAGCCTTTCAGGGGAGCTTGGGCATGGCTGGTTATTTAGTGCCATCATTTAGAACAAATCAGTGTAGCCTAGAAACTTTTAATAGGAAAAATAAGACCTGCCTTTATTATTCATCATTGTTGTGGGCTTACCAACTACTCCTAAATCTCCCATCCTCCTACCAGCAAGACAGGGCTTTCGGTTCTGAGCCTCTTTGAAACACTAAATCTCTCTGATACCCTTTTTTCCACAGTTTTCTAACAAAGGGGTTTTGCTGGTTGAACCAGACGCCCACTGTGGGTCTACTTTAACCTGTAATCACAGCAAAAAGTCTGAGAATGGTTATTCCTGTGCAGTGCATTGTGAAGCGATGGGGCCAGTCAACATGCTCAGATTCACAAACCTCACAGAGAGATGGTTCATATCCTCCAGAGATCCTGAGGAACAGGAGGAGGCAGGGAGCTCGCTTTGGGGAACAGTGGCTCAGCATCTGCTTTATCGGGTAAAATGAGGAGCTCTGTTTGCTCAGACGGAGTGAGAAAAAGCAGCAGTAGCAAAAGAGCTCCTGAGAGATGAGAAGATTACGTACAAGAGCAGTATTAGACCCAGATTGCATCTGTCTTTCCCATTTTTCACATTAAAGGGTAAAGCTTTCCATACGCGGCTGTTGCACAACAGCAGAGCCCCAGCCCGTGCTGCGGCACCGGGCGACCAGGAACGCAACAGACCAGTAAGCAGATGGCCCACGTTCTCACTGCAGGAGCCTGGCAATGGAGAAACCATCTCTTCACGGGATTTATTCACGTCAGCCACAAGACAGAAGGGAGGGCCTACAGACAACCAGCATCAGCAGTTCCACATCGAGGAACACAGATGCTGAGGAGGAGGGAACGCGTTGTGTCTGGCTGAGCCCTGGGTGTCTCCGCAGTGTCGGAGCCGTGTTTTGGTCAGACCAGCACAGGCAGCTGCAAGGAGGTTTCCCCTTATTTCTGCTGTCTCCCACACCGTGCAACATCAATACACCCATCCAACAGCCAGGGCTGGCAGACCCGAGCCCACGCGCAGGAGCACACTGGGGTACCAACACCTATTTTGGGAAGATTAACCTGTCTCAATAACGGCTGTACCTCTGCAGTCATGTTCAGCCAACTCAAAGGCATGTTCACAGTCCAGATGGAGACTCCCCGCTTCACACCCCTTGTGATGACACGCAGCAGCATCTCAGAGAGCGGCGCAGAGACCTTTTCATACCTGAAACTCTCTTCCTCCTCTTCCAACTCATGTAGTTTTGCCAGGTTGTTCTGCCAGAACCTAAATAAAGCTGAAAACTTATTCCAATGCTACTAACAGAAGGACTTTTGCAATTGTCAACAGAACACCAGAAATTCAGGCACTTCTCCTAAAACAGTATTGACAAGTGATAGACAGTAGCATAATGATATGAGTATCGTAACGCTAGAAAATAGTGTAAGATCAGCACTGGACTTTTGAGTTCCTAGCATCCTATAGCTTCTAGCTGAAAGCAAGCAAAGGGGTCCCTGGGTTTGCCATTTATCTCCCTCTATATCTTGCATCTACACCTCTGCCAGCTCCTTTTCACTGTGCAGAAAACAGACCTTTCAGAAACCCCTGGGAACTTGCATCGCATTTCGGTCCATCATCCCCTTGACCGCAACACTTGCCTGCTCCCAGCTTCAACCTCTTCTTTCAGTTTTCAAAGTAATGAAGACACCCTCTTGGACTCAGGCCAAGTCTCTATTTCCTCTAATGAGTTCAAAGGCCTCAAATACATCTCCTGCTTTTGGAAGCTACAACAAAGAAGATCCCTGAGAGATCACCTTCTGTCCCAACCTGGGTAAGCACTTACTCAATTAGTTTTGTTTTAGCCACAGGTTGGTGAAGTTTTAGTCTATCTAGTTCTGATCTTGTCAGAATTGTATTTAAATTCTTCTGACAGATTCTTGGCCTGCAGCATGTTAACAGATCGTTGTTGAGGCAAGATGTTTGAAATTAGAGTGGTTTTGAACAGGAGAGACACATGGTGCATTTATTCTCCAGTTCAGTGATTATCTCTCTGCCTGGCTCCTCTCCTAACACAAGTTCACCTTGGGACGTTACAGGAGTTGCTGGTTAGTTTGGGAACTGGCGGCTCTGTTGGAACAGGCAGAAGACACAGCCACAACCAGGGTTCAGGCACCACTGCAAGGTGTGTTTTCAGCTTCTGCACAACTTGCATTGCCTGCAGCCACCGTGAAAACCAGTCCCACAGAGGCTGGATGGTGCAGGAAGGATCCTGGTACATTCTCCAAGGAGCTCTGCAGTCAGAGAGTGAGCACAGGACCATCAGCCATCCAGTTCCCCGAGCTTGGGCCAGCAGAGGTACCCGTGTGGCTACACAACCTTCACCAACCAGGTGCCACATTACTGCACTAGAGAGTGCTGGAACAATGGAAACCCTCTGTCCAACACTCCAAACCACTGCACAAACCCAGTCCTGTCCCTGCAGGATCCAAAGCCTCATCTGCTGAGACTTTACTTTTTGCAACTCCCTCATTCTAGAGAGCAAAAATCTGACTGATGATTTACCCTTGTTACCCTGAAGAATTAGCACGTTTGTCTTTCGTGCTGCAAGAGCAGGTGCAAGCTTCACAGAGCAAAATTGTACTGACGCTTCTGTTAAACGTTCCAAGCTACCCAATGCCTCCTTAAATAAGGTCCAAGAATTGAAGATGTCACTTGGCACTTGCACACAAAGGAAGCACTGAACACAAAACTGGGAAAGCAGGCAGGGTACGAACGCAGACACCAAAATACTTGGGAGTTTGTGTCACACACACACACTGTACAGACCCAGGCTTCAGCCTGAACGCCCACTTGTTGAGAAAGAACACTAACGTTCCTTGTATCCCAAGTAAGTCTGAAAAAACGTGCCTGGAGTGCTATTTAACTTCCCTGTCAGATGTCTTGTAGGATGATAAACCTGGGTTGCCGCTTTGTGAAGGCTGGAAACAGACTTCAGGGCTGCTTTAAAAAAGTAAAGAGAAAAGTTTGCACTCTTCAGGCTTCAGCACTGTTCATCACACCAGGCGAAGCTGAGCCCTGGCAGTTGTACCCCCAGACTCTCCGAGAGGCTATTTCAGACAGTGCAGACAAAATCCCTCGTGTGAAACAGGAACCGCAGAACAGAGTGCGTCTTTCAGGAGACCATGCAAACACTCCTTTACATATTGCCCCAGAACCTTAAAAATCCATTTAACTTGACACCCTTTTCCCCCACTGTGTTTTCCTGTAATACTTTCAGACTTACCAAGATCTTCAGGACTGTACCATCACGTTATGTCTCCTCCAAGCTAGTAGGGTGGGCACCCAACAACCCTGGTTATGCCTTGCGATGCCACCCGTTACCCCGTCCTCTGTTCAGAGGAGCAGGGCAGCGTGGGGGCTCAGCACTCCCGGTAACACCAACACCTGAGGGCTCTGAAGGGCTGCAGAAAACATGAAGACGATGTGTGTGTATCCAGCAGAAGGCATCAACCCAGACACAAAGGTGCGAAAAGGGCATGTAAGCTGTTCAGGAAATATCTTGTTCTTAAGAGCTCCAGTTCTATCTACAGAAATGGGACTGGAAATAGGTAGCCTGTAAAGTTGAGAGGGAGAAACAAGCATCTGTGTGAGTCTCAGCCAGGCATTACCCAGCAGTAGGAGGAGCTCACGATGCACAAAGGTGGCTTTGAACCAAGGCAGAGGTGTACCTTCACATCTGCAAGAGGGCCTGCCGGGTACCTGGGAGGATAGGAAGAGACACTATATCACTAGAAGGTAAAACAGTAATTGTAGGACATCTGCTTGGTTGTCAAGGACCAAGAGGGAAATAAAGCTGTTGTCCCCTCTAGCTAAAACCTGCTGTTCCTTTTTCCCCAGACTCCCAACCACCAACTGCTCTACAGTTTGTATGCCAATCCAATTTCGATGCCTGTAATTCACCCCAGAGACTGTTTATTTTAACTTTATCAAGTGAAGAGAAAAACAACTGTGTTAGAATTAAAAAAAAAAGAAAAGAATATCCTGCTGCCAGGTGCTCTTTCTCCCAGACAGCTTCCCAGCCCAACCAGCATAAAGAAAACCGGGAGTTTAGTTACTCAAGGGTTGAAAGAACGGGGAGAAGACAGCGCAGGTTCTCCGTGTGCTCATCTTAAAGATGGTCTTTTCTGGTCTGTTGGGACAAACACTCAGCACACCGTGCTCCAGCTCAAACCAGGCAGCAGAGGCTCATCTGGGCCCTACAGAACACAGCAGCGATGAATCCACTCGCAGGACATTGTCTTGTGCCAAAGAGGTGACCTCTGGAGCTCCACCAGCCCCAGTAATGTATCCCCAGGAGCCACTAGCATGGGATGGAGTAACTTGGCTTCCTGGTGGCTAACAGAAACCAGAGGGCACTGAGAGAGTCACCTCTTCTCCTCTGCAGCTCCTCTGCCCAAACCTGCTGTCAGTGGGTTCCGCTGCAAGACTGGCACAGTCAAGAAAGAAGCTGGGTTCTTGTTTTCTTCCCTGTAGCTGGTTTTATTCCCTCCCATTGGGAAGTGGTTTTGAGCACTGGAGGGAAAAGCAAGTGTAGCACAGAAGCTTCGTCCACCCTCCCCGCTTCTATTCGCACGCTTTCATCCGAGCAACCCACTGGTGGGGAACAGGCGTTTCTGATTAGGAGGGACACCACAGACATGCGGATTCCCTGCAGACACACGGGACCCCGGGTTCATTTGTCAGCCATCTGCTAATTGGGCTCTGTTCAGAGGGAGCCTGCATGGCACCCAACTCGCTCCTGATGCAAGAGCCATGGCTGCTCCTGGAGGGAAACACCAGCTCGTCCCAGCAGCATGGCCAGTGTGGGGAGCAGCAGCTGCCTCCAGGAGGAGGACACTTTACTCAGTAAAACATTTGTAAAGAGTTTCCTTATGGCAAAAAGCCAAAGCACTACTTACATTCTTCTGTTGTTCACAAAGAGAGAAGGCCTTGTAATTAACAGCCCATGTTTAAAACAAGTAATTATTTATTTTTATCAACAATACTTTTAAGTTTAGGCATTTATACATCTAGAAAGCAGATTTAGGTACACGACAGACTTAGGAAAGGTCCAACGATGCATCTGCAATGCTTTAAAACGCATCCTTTCTTGAGAAGTTGCCACAAGTTCTTTTCTCTACAGAAATATTAGGCTATTCCATTAAATATGTGAGTAAGCTGGAGGAAAAGTTGAAATAGAGGTCAGGTGTAGTTTACCCAGGAACTACTACATTGATTTTACTGACCTCCTTGGCATACAGAAGGACTTCCCTGGCTTTTTCCTTTCACCATACAACCATCACATCAACAGCACCGCAACTGTAGGCAGGTTTGCATTTCCTCGTGCAAATGTAGGGTCTTTGTAAGATCTAAAGATAAAAGTTTAGGACTTTTTCCCCCTTTTCTGTCCCTCATCCATCCTTTAATTTTCTTCAGAAGTCTCAAAGCTCTATCCAAACCCCATCAGACCCAAGTCCTGCAGCGCAGTAAAAGCAGCATCACTATCATTTTAAATAGAGTAAAACAGCGGCAGAGGAAGAGCTCATAAACCAGCCCCACTTCACACCGGGCAGCACGATCAGGGCCTGGACAAGCACCTCAGCCAGTCCCATCCCCAGGGACCAACACCACCCCCCGACCCGCCATCCCTGGAGCCTGCCCCGCCGCGGGATGAGCGGGAGGAAGGGGGAATGGCGGCTCATCCAGGCCGGACACGCACCAACAGCCCGTGTAAAGAACACACAAACGCAGGTCCATCAATGGAGACCCCGCTCCTTCGGGCAGCGCTGCCCGCCCGGGGCTCGGCACCCCCGGCGCTGCACTGGGACCGACCCTTCCTTGTCCCCGCTCCCGTACTGGGTGTGCCAAACTCTGCCCTCCGCATCCCAGCGACACCCGCACCCGCCGAGCCCCGCACCCGGCAAGCTCCTCTTCAGACACCGGAAGGCTTTGCCCAGAGCCGCCCGTAACCACCCGCCAACAGGCCCAGGCACGAACGGCTGATGCGGACGCAACCCGGGGCAGAACCGCAGCCAGACACCGAGCCGCCAGACCGCTAACCCCAGCGTCCCCCTGTCCTCCGGCAGAACCGCCCCGACCACGCCGGTGCCGCCATTTCACGGTCCGCCAGCAGGAAGAGGCGGGTCCACCCCAGGCCCAGGCCCCGCCCCTCCGCGGCGGCTGACCCGGAAGCACTCGTCCGGTGTCGCCCGTCCCCGTAGGAGCGCTAAGATGGCGGCGGTTTCAGTGCTTCAGGCGCCGAGTGGGGGTTTCAGCTTCGACAACTGTGCTCGGTGAGTCGCGGGAGGGATGCCGGGGCTGGGCTGGGGTCTGGGCCCGGGGCTGGGCGGCAGCGGGTGGTGGGGGCTGTGGCCGGGGGAGGATCCACGCCCTTGGGGGGAAAGCCCCCGCGCGGCCTCACTTCTCGTCCTGGGTTGCAGGAACTCCCTCCTGGAGGCCGA
>VZTM01032888.1:2883-13013 GCA_013400555.1 Jacana jacana
GCAATTGCTCTCCAAGGGTGCTTTACTCTCAAATCTGCTTTCCGTAGCTTGAGACAGTTGCGTGTTAGTTCCAGGTGGCTGTTGTGGATAGCTACATCTGACCACCTACAACATCATTTTAGGTAATTTTGCATCCCTGTGAAACTTGTTAAAAAGCCATTTTAGAGAGACTTTCCATGCTTTCCAGACAGGGCAGCTTGCTGAGCCAGTGAGGAAGGACATGTTTGTGTGTATGTCTAAAAGACATACTGGAAACAACTGAAAGACCAAAACAGCAGGATCCTGGGAGAGGAACAAAGAGATGATGATACATGGTGACCCTACCCAGAGACAAGTGACTTTCATGGAGATCAAAGAACGTTGCTGCGCTGAGGCAACTCACCGTAAACTGAGGGAAGAATATAAAATGAAAAGTGCTAACATGTGCTCTGATGTGAGATTACTGAAAACAGCCTTTAACCTCTGTAATTTAAGTATCGTGACTTGTTGAGCACAATTTCCCCATGGCTGCATTCGCATAAGAGAAAGAAAAACTGCTTTTCCTTACTTTTATCTTTCCCTTCTTCCACTTAGTTTATAAGAGGAACAAGCAGACAACCAACTGTGCAAAGCCCCCACAATCTGTAGTCTTTATTACTGATATATATTGGCTCTAAGTGTTAAAATTTAAGGTAATAAGCTTGAGAACAACCTAGGGGAAAAAAAAAAAAAACCACACAAAAAAAAATCACATGAAAAAACAGAGGAATACCTGCTTTTTGGGACAGTTTTCCTGGTTGTATAGTTGTTTTTTATAAGCGACATCAAACAAAATAGTCACGCCAGAAGGTCATTGCAACAAAAAGGAGCCAACTTCCCTATTTTAAAAGATGCCACAGAAGGCTAATTTTACAAAGGGCAATAAACTGGCTTCCAAAGAGTTCCTGATCATACAAATACTGAAATAAGGTGATATTCTTATTAGAATATCTTAAGATATTCTTGTAGTGTCTCACAGCACTCCATAGAATACCTCTTGTCACCACTGTGTCCTGATTTCATTCCAGCTTTGTGCCCTTTCTGCTTGGGTTTGGAACTCAAGGAAACATGGGAATTTACCCACCTGAATGTGTTCTTTTAACACAATTTAACACATTTTTCAGACCTCCTACATCTACCCTACAGAAAACACAAAGTAGATATGCTCCTAAGTAGCAGACAAAGAAGGAACAATTAATGTATTTTAGGGGTTAGTATAACAAACTAGAGAAGAAACGGTGCATAGTTTTGCACCTTCTATGCAAAGGAACTTTCAGTTTTCACAGTTTCACAAATGGTGAACAGGGAAAAAAAAAAAAAAAGCAGAGAGAAAGAAATATTATTTAGAGGCCAGCTGGGAAGAGAAGTGGTGGGTGGCCCCAGGTGAGCATCCTCTCCTGGGCGTCCTGTTCCATGCAGGAGAGAGTCAGAGTAAGGTTGACAACCATCACCATTTTCCTCCTCAGGCAGATGATACCTTTCATCAATAGCAGCTTAACCTTCTTCTTGCTGGTCTTTGACCCCACTCTTGCCATTTTGACTGTGATTGGAATTTGCTTAATTAGAGTGTAAGTGTTGCACGCTAATTGACTGCTGGGCCTTGTGTACACCTTTTATTGGGTAACATTGACCAGAAACTAGAATGGCTGTTACTCACTTACTTTGCTAGTGCTACTGCAGACTCATTTAACAGTCAAGAAGCTTGCAGGAGGATGGGGTGGTAATGGAAATCTTAGTGCAGAGCTAGAAACTGAAGCTGCAGGGTGACAGGGTGAGCAGATTGAGGAGAAATGGTACAATCTAGACATTAAAAAGAATCACTATGTTGGGGACTGTGACAGAATAAGGTTCAAAGTGCACAGCACAAGGCAGCAAGGACACATGGTTGGGAGACTAGGTGAAGCTGCATCCACAACATAGCCTCAGCATGCAAAGGTGGAAGGTTGAAGTGAAAAGGGAGGCTGAAACTGTGACTTGGAGGCCTTCAGCGCTACATGAGTTAAAGCACAGTGCAGCGTACTTAAAATCCTGTTTCTGGTTGCATCCAAAATTACTTTGGTTTGGTAGCACAGAGCAAACAGAAGCCTATTTCAGGCAGGGATGTGGCACAAATACTCCTAAGCACATTCCATAGTAGCATTTAAATAGCTGTATGGTCTCTCTTTCCTTACTCTTGCCATTACACATCTGAGAAGTGATAGGTATAAGTTCCTTTCCAAGGAGTCCTTATCAGATACATCCCCAACTATATCTGGCTTAGTATGTTAAAGAAATCTGCCGATGTTCATGCACTCTAGAGAAAATGAATACATTCTTCTTTGATTTGTGGCTTTCTGAAAAGCATTCATGTAAAGATCTGAAGTGTGACTCCCAGGATTCACAGTATTCATAAGGAATATTATTTATGGAAATGCAAAAAGTGCAAAACTTAAATCCTTAATCTACTTTCTGTTTTCTTTAATAGATAGATAAGAAAGAAGACAAATGGGAAAACAACCCTGTATAGGGAATTTGAAAAGACTATTGCGACAGTTGCTCAAAAATCACTTGTCACTTAGCGTAAGAATTTGCCATTTAGCGAAGGCATCAATCTGAATAAGAAATTACTGTAATTAAAGGTGAACATGGCTGTGAGGTATTTCTCAGTGCAAAGACAATGAAGTTTGTTCTGAGACAACTTTGCTGTGAAAAAACACCAAAAAACCTGCAAACAAGATTATATTTGGAGATTCTTGTGGTTTTCTGTTTCATCATATAGTACAGTTTTTCTGTGTTTCCGTCAAAGTTGTTAATTAGCTGCGAAATAATCAACTGTAATTTACTTTCTTTTTTGTGTTTTTTTTTTTTCAAATTAGAGTTAAAGAAAGAGTTAACCCAAACTGTCAAACCAAAAGCCAGCAAGTCTGGAGAAAATTTAGAGAAGCACACACATGCTCACCTTAGTTGTGCAACGTCTAACAGCAACAATTTACATTGCACTATAATAATTCCATGATAAGTACCTTACATGGCACAGTTAATTCAAGGGTGAGGAAATCCTGCATAAAAATCAGTAGTGAATTCTGAAGGTTTGATGGTTTATGTTCCAATGAACTTGAGCTCCCGAACTTGTTCACTTGATTTTGAGGCTGTGCTTATCTCACTCAAATGTGCTTGTGACTTTAACCAAATCGGAAATGTGCAAGTTCTAGCTTCGTGGTGTAAGCGTTTCCTTTAGACCAGTTAAGTTTGCAGGTACCCTTAACTGCTCTGTGGGTTATAGTCATCTGCCAAATTGGGACTGCTTCTTGGAAGAGCTGTCTAGTGCTTTTTTTGGGTTTTGTCAAGTTTAATTAATTCATTCATTAATTGCAGAGAGATTAGGCCAACCTGTACCTTAAAGGATCTTACAACATCATCTTCTTTTCTTTGTTTATTATTTTAATGAAACAACCTGCATCATGAATGATGCTGCTAAATGGGTGGCTGTAAGTAGCTATGAAAATAGAACAAATTTTATTATAAAATGGGTTTACAATTACATTTTGTTCTGAATTATTTCTCTAAATTTAATCTGCTTTTATAAATTAAAATTTTATTATACTTGAGGCTCCATGTAGGTTTAAAATAAATTTCTTTTTTATTTATTAAGCCTAAATCCTACATTTTTTAATGCAATGCATATCTGACTGGAAGTAGTTAATGTTGAGAGTTTTTGTCAAGATTCTCCTAGCTGCTAAAACTTTACTTCTGCGGCACCCTTGTTTTCAACAGTAAGAAACAGAATTAAGCCTTCACAGTTTAGTGTTCTTCCATTTCAGAAGAATTTGGAACTTAACATGGATCTGAGCCATCAGACTACCCAGTCCATATAGACACTTGTAGTTCTACTATGCTTCCATGTATTTAAATCACTTTCTTCTAACCATGGTGCTTTTTATATTTTCTTCTTTGGGCCAAGCCAAAGAAAAAAAAAATCATGGAAGTCTTATTTATTACTATTTACCTTATTGTGAGTATCGTGACAGCCTTACCTTTATCTCTTTCTTGTTTTCCCCCAGATAAACTGGGCCTGTCTGTAGTGTTAGTTAACTGAGATTAATCTGATGACATTATATTTAAGGCTGACTAGATCCTCATCACAGTCACATCTAGTGCTACCTTTTGATATTTCGTATACCTTGTATTTCTGCAGTGATACTCAAGTGCATTTTTACTTTGCATTTTGTATGCTTTTGACCCAGATTGTCTCTGATTAGTCATGTTGTATCAAAAAGCTCTTCCTTTCTTTTCTGTTTATTACCTATTTAACTGTGAAAGCATAATAACAAGGGCTTGGTTAAACTCCAGTGCTGCCTTTGTAGTGATCCTTTGGTTTATTTTGGAGGTCAGAACCTCTCAGCTTCTGTTTCTCAATAATAATCTGTGCCAAAGGAGTGCTAGGAGAATTTTAATTCTTTAACATTTGTAAAGCCTTGAATCACAAGGCACCTTGGCATATGCTTAGAAAATCTGGCTGAAAATGAGGATTTACAAATCCTATAGAGAAAGTTTCTATAGAACAGATTAGACAAAGAGCTCTATGGAGAAGGAAAAGCAGGGATGGGCAAAGTGGAAATAAAGGGAGGGAAAAGGAACAGCAAGTATAGAAGATTAAAGAAAAGGCAGATAATAGAAGGATAGTTGCTGATAAGGAACAGGTAGCTAAAAATTCTAAAACAAAGAACACAAGACTAAGACAAAAAAGGAAACGGATTAGCCACTTGTTATAATTAAATATTTCCTTTATGTTAGTAAAGGGAAATACAATAGTTAAAATTATATCTTTCAGTAGATTATCCTTTGTTGTGATTGACAAATATTTATTGCTGGTAGAGGTTCGTTAATATTCTTTTGAAAGGGTTCAGGAAACAAATGTAGCTATGGCTTTCCTTGGTTGTAGGTAGAAAATAACTGTATTTTTTGTTTATCCAAATACGGACTTTCCAGGCTCTTGAAGTAAATACTAAAACCACAATCACTTTATGTTTAAACAAGCAAGCAAAAGTATATGAATTGTGTGTGTAAAGTTTCACATTATAAAAGAGCATTTCTAGTTTTCTGTCCATATTTCCCCAGGAAAACACGTGTGAAATGTTTTCATTCCCTCCCTTCACCTCCCAAATGGCATAGTAACTGTAAGGCTAGAAAGTTTGAAAGGCCTCAATTGCTTCTATAAAAATCATTATAGAAGTTTCAGGCTGAGTGGCGTTTCTGGTTTTCATCCAGAAGTTTCCTTATGATGCATATGCCTTGGAGCATTTATTCTCTTTAAAATTAAAGCAAAGAAAAAGGAGAGCTACTATGTATTTCTTTGTCCAGGCAAGACCACTCCATTATTTATTATTTTTTAATTCCACTGTTATATTTTAAGATACAGCAGATTTAAAGCTATGCAAAATGTTCCATGCTGCTATCATTTAGTAGCAAAAAATGAAGAAAACCAGCATTTCATGTGCTCTAATAATTTGAATATTGTCTATAATACTAATTCCCTTCAATGACTAAATTTATATAAATGAAATGTCATAGTCATTAAATACCCATTGGAACATCTGGCAATGTAACCCAGTAGCATGTAAAGCCTGCTGCTCATGGAACATGTCACACTGTAAATGTGTTTCTGGATGACTATGCATGTGGCTTTAACCCTAGTGCAGTTCAGAAACTGCATTTAGCACAAATGTCTAGTGTAGAATGAACAATGCTCGACAAACCATTAGTCCCAGTAGAATTGGGAGAGCAGCAATTTTGTGTGATTTACTTTTGAAGATCCAGACAATCCATGTAGAATCACAGAATGGTTTGTTTGAGAACACACCTTAAAAATCATTGAGTTCTAACCCCTCTGCCAGGGGCAGGGACACCTCCCACTAGACCAGGTTGCTCAAAGCCCCATCCAACCTGGCCTCGAACAACTTCAAGGATGGGGCATCCACAGCTTTTCTGGGCAACCTCTTCCAGTGTCCCACCACCCTCACAGGAAAGGATTTCTTCCTAGTGTTTAATCTAAATCTCCCCTCTTTCAGTTTAAAACCATTACACCTCATCCTCTGGCTCCGATCCCTGGTCAAGAGTCCTTCCCCATCTCTCCTGTAATAACCTTTAAGTACTGGAGGGCTGCTGTAAGGTCTCCCTGGAGACCTGGTTGTTCTCCAGGCTCAACAACCCCAACTCTCTTAGCCCGTCTTCATAGGAGAGTTGCTCCAGCCCTCTGATCATCTTCATGGCCTCCTCTGTTCCTGCTCCAACAGGTCCTTTCTTTGCTGAGAACTCCAAATCTGGTTGCAGTACTCCAGATGGGGTCTCTGTCTGCAAACATTTTGGGTAGGAAGTACAGTATAGGTTGATAGAATGTGAATCTATTGTCAACAGGTACCAGAAGGCACAGCTTTGGTTATACTAATTTCTTAATCTTTGTAGACAGATAGTACTTAGGAGGACAAAATGGCAAGAGCCTAAATGTGTGATCATAAATCTGCATTCGGGTAAATCAGCCGTGCTAGGGATGACCAGTAAATATCCATTGACAATGCATCATGAAAGAAGTTCCTAGTAATGTTAATGATAAGAGAACTATGATTGTCTTTGAGAATGTCATCTCTGATGACAATAGCTGTTGATTCCTTATAAATTAAAGCTAATGATCCGATTCAGTAAAAAA
The DNA here is from genome assembly GCA_013400555.1 of Jacana jacana. Taxonomy (NCBI): domain Eukaryota; kingdom Metazoa; phylum Chordata; class Aves; order Charadriiformes; family Jacanidae; genus Jacana; species Jacana jacana. Next base: position 9,584 of record VZTM01032888.1, read on the forward strand.
CAGCCTTAAGGTGGTTGTACTTTGAGTTCAGATGATTTTCAGATGTTCTAACACTTTAGCCTATTTTTCACATGGTGAATAGCAACATTTACTTGCAGTACCTGCCTTTTCAGCAGGGAAGATTCACACAGCAGTAAGCACTCTCTGAATTCCATATTTTAGAATGTCAGGGAATCTCATTCAATTTAAAAAATATAAATAAAAAATCCTTATCATTGCAATACCTGAAGTTATATAAGCAAATTTCTCTTTCTTTTTGAATAATAATAGGATATACACCCTAATATTTTCTACTGAGAGATTATGTCTCTAATTTGTCTGAGGAACATGTAGGCACTCTCATTCAGGTCTATAAAAAATTGTTTAAAAGGTGGTTTTTGAAAGAATAGTACTTTTTTATTGATGTACGGGGTTTAGAAGGTATTGGAAGCAGTAAAATTTATCTTTTTTATTTTGTTACGCTGATAATACTGCTTGTATTTGTTACTTAGGACAGAGCAAGTGTAATTCAAATAGACCAGATCTTTTTCTGAAGATTAGTATGAAATGAACAAGAAAGAAGCTATTAAGAAGTCTAGACCTGTGGCCACTGTATTTATGAAAGCAGACTCTGAGATGTTCAAAGGCATGGTAAATTCTGAGAGTGAGGGATTTCATTATAGAGCAGATTCTGCCAGGTGCTGCATGAAAGCAGATACCTGTTGCTCACTAGAGTCCTGTTGTGACTACACAATGGCTTAAGAATCTACCTGTGCAGAGACTGAGTCACTGAATTGCATTCATGCAAGGAAATCTTGTTTCCATACATGCTTTAAGTCAGAATCAGTTCTTTGGTACAAGTCCTGAGTTCCTGGATGTTAATTTTTATAATATTTAGGAGTTCGCTGGCGAGTTTTTGAAGTACACTTTTCTGAATATGGTTCTCTTAGGACCATTCTTCTGTCTGACGGCCAAGAGTAAAATGGTGTTGCGTATATTATGAGTTTCTCCATCAATCTTAAAAAGTGTCAGTGGCAAATTAATTACCTGAGCCATGAGTATTTTTTGCTTTATCGTTGAGAAATTCCCACACATGCTGTAACTATAATGTCTAGGGATGCTCTGGGACAAGAAAAGTTTTATAAATGTACGTGATTATTGTTATGTTATTTTAATCCCTTGTTCCACCATTGTTTACTTCAGACCCTGCGGTACCATATGAGTGCAAAAAAATAAGAAAAAAAGAAAATCTAAATAAAACCACAAGGACATCCAATCTACCCTAACAAGAAAAAGAATTAAGGAAATCATAGTGCTGAGGTCTAAATATTTCACAATTAGGCATTCATTTGGAAAGAGCAGCTGCTCTATATCCTCTAACATACTATTTTGNTACAATCAAGAAACTGCAAGTGTATAAAATTATGTTGCAAAGAAATATCATTTTGCAACATAATGGAAAATGCATTATTGATTTTAGAACAGTACAGAGAAGATGCAGGGAATTGCTAGTAACGTATACTCTGCAGCTTTCTAGCAGAAAATAATCCATGGCTTTTTGCTTAATTTTAAGATTCCATCAACCATCAACTTAGGAAAAATACAATCCTTACTGNAGAATATACTTTTATTGACTATGTTTCCCCCCACAGTCTTCCAGGAGTGTAATAATGAATATTCACATTAAGAAACTGCTTCAAGGTTCTAGCACCAGCAGCAGCTGTGCTTCTTACAATGTCTGCAGTCACTTGGGTTGACTAGATGTAAATAATTTACATGTGCTGTATATAGCAGCCTTTTCAGATCTCCATATATTTATGCTAATACATAAGTTAGATTTTGCTGGCAACCGCTCTGTTGATCAAATTGAAACAAAAAGTAGGTTGTAGCTGTTCAGGGACTAGTCTCCCAGTTGCCCTGAACAACTGCCATGTGCAGTACAGAAGCCATCATAGTCAAGTGTTGAATCTCAAGATCTCTGAGGAATATTTTAAAGCTAATTATCACTATCAAGAAAGTCCTCGAGGTCAGAAGACACTGAAGTTCTCTACAGAGTTTGTCTAGTTATCTGTTATTCCAGAATTTATTAATATCCAAACACATCAAGGAGAGACAGTAAGCTCTTTTGATATACAATAGCAAGATTGTTCTTGCATGTTTTTTCATTAATGATATAAAGCTGTAAGCAAGTACAGGAAAAAATGCTTTTTCCTTTACTATCTACCATGGAAGTTTTGCATGTTGTGACAGATCCTTAAGTTTATAGTTATAGTGAATAGATCTGGATGCAGTGCCACGAATGATCAGACTGATTACACAAAAATATGAGCAGGCTCTATCTGTTAGAGCTACAAACTCACACCCTATGCCTATGAATGCGTCTCTTGTATAGACAAAAAGCAGTATGTGCAAGTAAAACAAGCATATTCCCCTAGCTATCCGTTAAGGCACACAGGTGATCTATTTGCATATACAGGTAAAGACGTTCGTTAGGAAGGTTCCTGCACTGCCTTTGAGGTTTTGTCAAAAGAGCTAATTGGTAGGTAAGGTGCACTTGTCTTACCTCATTGTCATTTTGCTTTTCTACTTTATTTTAAAGGATGTCCTCCACTTATCTTTGTTGGCAATTTTTTGGGTTATGGTTTCACCTGAAAGTGCCAAACAGGATTGAACTTGACACCACTACATGAGGACAAATACAATCAAGAAACTGCAAGTGTATAAAATTATGTTGCAAAGAAATATCATTTTGCAACATAATGGAAAATGCATTATTGATTTTAGAACAGTACAGAGAAGATGCAGGGAATTGCTAGTAACGTATACTCTGCAGCTTTCTAGCAGAAAATAATCCATGGCTTTTTGCTTAATTTTAAGATTCCATCAACCATCAACTTAGGAAAAATACAATCCTTACTGCTTTTGCCCAGAATAGTGGTGAGGACATTCAGATATCAGTGCTTTGTGCTACGACACCTAGACAAGCAGTAAGCAATTGCTTTTGCTGGAGGGATATCACTGTCTGGCTAATGGTTGCTCAAAGTTAGATGTATTCCTTGTGTCAGGAATACATGTATGCACTTAATCAAAAATTAAAAATGTCAAAGCAAACTTCAGATGATAAGTCTTCACCTCATTTCAGCCTATCTTTCTCTAAACCAATCAACATCTTTGCTACAGGCGCATGGCACCCCTTCAATGCACATCGGAAACATGGAGCAGTGCAGAGAACTGACATTTTACTTGCAGAACCAAAACTAATGGACTAGTTATTGGCATTTTAATAGCTCCAAGTGAATAACAGAGCACCAGTATTTTAACAAGCTAAGCTCATGATACAGCCTGTATCACAGGGGAACTTGTTCAAGAAGAAGAGGATTCAGGGACTAGAGATTTTACTTGTGGGGCTTTTTCTATGATAAACAAAATCACTTGGCTTTTACACAGAATA
>VZTM01032888.1:22389-39635 GCA_013400555.1 Jacana jacana
ATGAACATAAAGGACTAGTCAATTTTGGTTTTTTTTCTGAAACTTATTTTATGAATTTGATAGGCTGACACAAATGTCAATATTTTGCATTTAATCAGTTCTTAAAAACAAGTGTATCACTGCTTAATTACTTAGTAGCCTAAAGCTGTTCTCGTTGGACTGCTATGAGCTGTAATGTATGTAGGTACATAGAATACGTCATCTATCAAACAGATTGCACTTGCTGTTAGTCAGAGCTCTTTACTATATTTAGGGTTTTTTTTATAAAACTTTGTAAGTGAAATCTTGGTTACGCTGAATTCAATGGCAAAACTCAACTGACTTTAATTAGCCAGAATCTCACCTCTCATTCAAGGATTTGTGAAATAAACACAGATTATAAAGCAGAATTTTTAAAATGNCTTGTTCTACTTAAAGCTTCAAATACCGTTTCAATACGATAAAAATTACATTTCTTTTTTTGTTTTGGACTCTGGTGATGTATCCTGTGATACCTCATTATATTGTTAGCAATAACTAATAACAGTTCACCATAGCATTACCCCCACATGGCCTAGTTACCTTGGCCTTGCAAATTTACTGATGGCAGAGCAACACTCTACTAGTAGAGTTTTGGAGGACGTATGCTGGTAAAATATATGGGAACTAAGAATTTAAAAACTAGTATGTCTAATTCATTACAAAAGTTAATTATTTGTATCTACTATTAATTACAACTATTAACTGTCTTTTGTAAAAGAAAAAAAAAATATTTCATATGATATATAATCTTGTACCTGTGGTAGAAATAATATGACGTCTAACAATACCTACAAATATATTTTTGCTGAAAGTTTTGGCAGAAACAAAACTACACAATAGGATTCAAAGTAAAACAGACAACTATTTTTCCCAATATAGTCCATTTTCAGGGCTAGCTAAATAGGTAAAGAGAACAGTCAAGGAGCACTGAGCCAGCTCTACTTAGGATTTATCTTACTAATGCACATTTCAGAGTTACTATGTTTTACCTTAGTAAATCTAGATTTTAAAACATGAACATAAAGGACTAGTCAATTTTGGTTTTTTTTCTGAAACTTATTTTATGAATTTGATAGGCTGACACAAATGTCAATATTTTGCATTTAATCAGTTCNACTGCATCTAAACTCCCTAGTCATTGTACTGTGCCCATTTGGATAAGGAACTTTACCAGCAACATGTTCAAAGCTGTTCCTGTGCAAACAGTCGAGATGTACATAAAAAGATACCCTGAATGTGAGAAAAATGTCTAACATACAAACTGGATTGTGTAGATTTGCTTCCATCACCTTAATTCTGCTTCTTCGAGGAAAAATAAATAGGGAAATAAATTAGTTGTCAAGTTGCTTTTATTCAGTAATGTGCCTTGAACTAGGAATTAAATACCATTTTTCTCAATTGTATAAAAAATAAATGCACTACTGATTTTAAATCTATGCAAAAATTACTCATTATTGAATATCAACTTTCTGTTCAGAGCCTTTTTTCACCGTTTAGAAATCTAGCACCTAAAACAGAAGTTTATAATGCTGATACAGCATAATAATACTAACGGGTGATATTATGATAATCAACGAAACCTATTTGCTAAGGGCTTTTCCAGCATTTTAAATGGATGACGCCTGTTCATAGCACAGAGACTGTGATGGGAAGCCTGCAAAGGGCTACCTCATTACTTAGAATGTAGTACAACTCAATGAAGACAGAGATCAGTATTCTACTGTATTCAGACTGAAGCTGGGTTTCACCCTTCTTTTTGATAAAGGCACTGAAAACAAAATAGGCAATAAAAATTGAATTTGGTTAGGATTTGCATGGAGAAAATTGGGTACTAAAATCCGAGCTAACATTTGGGTAAGCATAAATGAATTATATATTATCTCTAAGAGTAACATTTTTACTATTCCGAGTTCTCAGTTTTAGTTGCTCTTTCAGACATCAATGTTTTGAGGTAGGTTTTCCAGATCTGTGTTTCTGCCTAACATTCCCTAAACTTTTGGACCTAAACCTAAGTAAGTTCTGGTTGCTTTTGATGAAAAGCATGCGTGGAAGTTAATGTAACGTGGAGTTGACTTTATCTGCAAAGATAGGTTTGTAGAGATTGATAATAGTGTTTGATAGGGTAAAGGAGTCAAAAAAACAGGTGAGCTGCCTGGCACAAACCTTGACTATTTCATTTCAGTGGGAGTTTTGTCTGTCTGCAAAATAATGCTCAGTATTTCCACAGTAGTCAAGGTGAGTTTAGTACAGCAGGTCTTAAATCCAAGTCACTGACAAGAACACAATAATCAGCAGTGAGACTGGAAACTAAGGCTAAATCTTGCTGCACTGTCCCATCTTGACTAACACAAGCATTTAATTTCCCCATCTGTAAGGTTGATCAGAATATTTAGGTGAACTTGGCAACTCTGAAGGCCTGTGTCTGATTCCATTTTATTACACTATCTGTGATTCCAGTAATCTCATTTAAGTTTGCACAGAAAGATTACACTTTTGCTGTACTGCTATGCTATCTAGCACTTTATTTTCTTAGTACTGGATAATAGAAAATATATTATATAACGTCCCTGACTTTCTAGCAGTGGCATCTCCCTAACTCCAACTGCATTTAAAGGTATAATTAACCAAAAATATTGAAGGCTACCAGCCTTCATACTTTTTTCCAGCTTTTCCTACCACTGTTTTGTTTTAATATTTTGTAGAAGCATTTAAAAATTCTCTACTAAGATTTAGCATTGGTTGATTTTTATAATTTTTTACTGAATTTGGGGGAAAAAACCCTCCTTATTAAAAAAAAATGTGTATGGCATTTAGTTTTGTACAACAAAAGACAAAATGTTAGGTATATTGAATCATATATGTACAGATATATAAGTACATGTTTACCAATTAGTACCAATATAGAAGTAGGATATAACTCTCAGTAATATAAATACCATAGTGAATATATTGCAAAGCACAAAGTTTCTGGAACTAAGCTAATTATTGACATCTTTTTTTATCACTATTATGATGACCCTGGAGCTCTGCCACTTTTCTGGCTGTTCTCAGGAGTCTTTATCCTTTTCTGTTCCTTTCAATTTTTTTTTTAATACTGACCTCATATCTTCCAGGGTCATAATACTGCTAGAAGGCCAAATTGTATTTGGCCGTTTAATATTGTAATAATCTGTATGACCAGAGGGACTTTCCTTTCTTAATTGTTTTCTTTACTTGCACAGAACAAAAGGTTGCGACGAAAAGGGCAAAAATGCAGAAAATAAAAATTAAAAGTTGAACCTTAAACTTTCTTTTTAAAGCCTTCTTAAATTCAAGGGTGTATATATTAGATAAACAACGTCAACTATAAGAAGATAATATGCTAGAGAACTGTGGTATTATCATGTCTACATCTTTTAGTATTCTGCTAATTTTTTTGGTGAGATTTCACTGAAAAGCTTTTGAAAAACGTGAGAATTTCAGGAGGTAATAATAGTGAGCACTAGTGCTGTTTTTTTCTTATGCAGGAATAAATTGTATGTACACTTTAACCAGTTACAAAGAGGAGACTATTTATTGTCTGAAAGTATAAGATGAGGTAAATAGTAGTTTTGAAGAAGAACAATTTCAAATAATACAGTGGTTTGGGGATTAAATTAAATTGTAGTAAAACCAGGAGCTCAACTAAAGCTTCCCAGAATATGAGGGAGTGTCCATATGTCTGCTTTTTGCTTTGTTTTTTTAGAGTGGGAGGAAGAAAAGGCAAACTATGCAAGCTCTCTCCCAAAACCTAAAATATGGCAGTACTTTGAGTCTTTATGATGCTGTAGCTCCTGTGGAGAACTGCTGCTCTCTCATACCTTCCATGCAGCTCAGTCTTTAGCATCATGGCCTTGCTTTAGGTAGCTCTGTTGTTTAATAAACTGTTGTCTGTCTTGCAAGACTGACAGAAATCAGTTGAAACAAAAAGGGGCAAAATGTCAAAATTGGCAAAATTCAAGACAAAAGGTCCATCCTTAGGCCTAAGTGTGGGTTAGAGTCAGGTGTAGGATGCTGCACCTGAAGAGGAATGACCCCATGCACCAGTGCTCTGTGGAAAAACACCTGGGAGTCTAGCTGGCAACAGAGTGGCCACGAGCCAACAATATGACATTGTGGCCAAAAAGGCTAATGGCAACTTAGGGTTCATCAAGAGGAGTGTGGCCAGCAGGTTGAGGGAGGTTATCCTCCCCCTCTAGTCTGCCCTGATGAGGCCACGTCTGGAGTACTGTGTTCCTTGGTTCAAGAAGGACAGGGAACTGCTAGAGAGGGTACAGCAAAGGGCCACAAAGATGATAAGGGGACTAGAACACCTCTCTTATGAGGAAAGACTGACAGACTTGGGTCCTTCTGCTCTGGAGAAGGCTGAGGGGTGATCTGACCAATGATTAAAAATACTTTAAGGGTGGGTGTCAAAAGGAAGTGGCCAGTTTTTCTTCAGTGATGTCCAGTGACAGGACAAGAGGTAACAGGCACAAACTCGAACATAGGAAGTTCCACCTAAATATGAGGAGGAACTTTTTTCCTTTGAGAGGGCAGAGTCCTGGAAGAGGCTGCACAGAGAGGTGGTGGAGTCTCTGTCTCTGGAGATATTCAAAACCTGGACTCATTCATGAGCAACCTGCTCTGGGGGGACCTGCTCTGACAGGGTGTTGGACTAGATGATGTCCAAAGGTCCTTCCAACCCCATAACATTCTATGAATTCAGAGGCACTAATGTTGCATGCAGTTAAGGGTTCACAAAGGTGTATCTATGGCCTTGAGCTGAGCTTTGCAATTGGTACCACAGGGTGCATCAGGAGCTATTCTGGCAGAGGGCAACGGTGGATGGTGCAGGCAGTAATACTCTCTCCATGCCAGCTCTCAAATTTCTTTCTCTGACTACACTCTTGCATTTTTCTGTTTTACTACTTTCTATAGAAAACTTCTGCATTTAAACAAAGTAGAAACTTGTAGGTATTTAACTTAGTTTTTTTATTCTAATAAGAGTAAAACCCATAGGGTGAAAAGTAATTTTTGCTTTGAAAAAAAAAAGGCTTAACAGCTGGGAATTTGGAAAAGTGAGAAGAAAAAAAGCGTTTAGCTCAATTAGATACTGTCATTCAGTAGCTTCCTCCTGGGGTAACTTCATTTCTCTATTCTATTGTGTAAACCTAATTCCGTTGTCATGAAAGAGAACAGATGAAAGGAGCTAAGGAAGTCTTAACTACAGAAAATCTACTATATTAATTTTCCAAATTGTACCAAAAGAAAAAGGTGCTGTTTCTGACCTGCAGTTTTTACTTAGAAAGCAGCTAAGACCTCAAACCTGTGAGCATCAACCAGGCTTCCTGCCTTGGACAGATGTGAGTTACACGAGGCTCTCATGAGCCTCTATAGATGTTGAAAGTTTCTAGGCTTCCTATGTAAAAGAAAATACTTTTGAATATGCTTTCATAAGATGTGCATGAAGGAAATAAAATATGTCATTTAGAATTTACAGGATTCAAACTTTAAACAGTGCTGTCATTAATCCAGGTAGCCAAAGGAAAAGCAGTGAAACGACTCCACTTTAAGCTTACAACTGTAATATTGCACGGAGTTGGTGGTCTTTAGGTTAAAGATCTTGTTCCATTCAGGAAATATAGCTGTGGGCCTGGATCTTGTAGAGGCATCCACAGACTCAGAACTTGGCAATTATTCTTTCTTTCTGCACTGTCGTGTGAGCTTTCACAGGTTCACGACAAAAGACTGTTCTTGACTCTCTTGGTTTGCCTGTCTTCTGGTATGCTCTCTGGGTAAGCTTTCCATCTGTTCCTCCTGGTTCTTCTTTCCTCCAAGCATACGTGAAAAGTATCTGTTAGTTTTGGCAGTGAGCTTGTCTGTTGAAATGGTGATGCTGTGCAACTTCTTCCTTCACTGCAGAGCTTTTAAGAAGTACCACTTATGCCCTGGCCAAATTCCCAAACTGAGTATTCCTCATTCCTCCCACTTGCAGGGCCCAAACAAAGATAGCTGGGAATTAGAAGTTTATGTGAGAAAGCAGATACACCTCTCTGTGTTATAACAAGTAGACGAAGTTTGAATATTATCTCAGTCTTAATTGAGGCAGGGCTTAACCATGGTCTCCCACATACCAGGAGTCATCTGGCTATTGGATAGTCTTCAAAAAGTCTCTGTTAAAATTATTTTGTGTTGTCCGAATAATTCCATATTCATTGGGTGAAGGGAGGAGAAATAAAGGAGCATTTACTATATTTTGATAACTAAGGTAATTCATTCATGTAGGACGTCCAAATTCAAATCTTTTGTCCCTTCTTCTGTGAATATCGAATGACTCGCAGTGAAACAGTGTCAGCAGTTCCACTACAAAACATCTCACAAGTTGGTACATAGGTCAGTCCTTCGGGATGTGAAAAAATTTGTTTCAGGTTCTCACAGCAGATCTGCTACAACAAGATCTGAAACAGGTCTCTCATCTAATCACAAATTTTTTGGGCACAGTCGAGTGAACAAATGCTAGACAACCTTTCCTCTCGTTTTAGTAAACCATCCTCTAAATAAAATGTATGTACTGACAAAATGAGAGAGTACAATATTTCTTTTCTCTCTCAAGAATACTTGAGTGTCTTCATGATAAAACCTGCACATGCTGTGTAGTTAACTGTCATAACTAGATAACGCATTTGCAGGGGAAAATAGAAAGAATGTCATGCTTGCTCAGTGCTGAAATAGAATCATAGAATGATTTGCGTTGAAAGGGACCTTAAAAATCATGAAGTTCCAATGCCCTGGCCATGGGCAGGGACACCTCCCACCAGACCAGGTCACTTGAACAACTCCAGGGATGGGGCATCCACAACTTCTCTGGGGAACCTCTTCCAGTGCCTCACCACCCTCACAGGAAAGAACTTCTTCCTAGTATCTATTCCAAATCTCCCCTCTTTCAGTTTACAACCATTACCCCTCTCCCTATTGCTCCACTCCCTGTTAAAGAGTCCCTCCCCATGTCTTCTGTAGGTACTCAAAAGTTGCTATAAGGTCTTCCTGGAGCCTTCTCATCTCCAGGCTGAACAACCCCAACTCTCATATGTTAGTTTTCCATATGTTATCAAATGTTTTATCAAATTCGTGCTGATCTTTATGTGAATGCAGGTTTACATTGTGTCTTCATTATTAAAAACAGTATGTCTTCTGTATGTCTTTTCTGTAAGCAATATCCAGGCTAAGCAGTGCAGCCCATACTATTGCTAACTTGAACAGAGGAACAACATCCCTTGTCTAGGAACTCTGTGTCTAAAAAGCTCTAAATCTATGCTTGTCATTCTCTGTACATCAATCGGTGCAAACCCATCTGCATATATATATATTGCATAGTGACAAGTACTAAATTAAGCTGTGTGGGCTTTTCAGGCTTTGCCTGCATCAAGTTTCTCATGGTTCAGTGCCCCAGCCCAGTAATAGTACCCCATTAGCAGTGAAAATGCAGGGGGGCAGGATGGAAACAATGAAATAAATACATGTGAATTAGGGAGGTTTGGATGAACAGCTTCCTAGCAATAATTTTATTAGACAGATTTGCCTGTGTTAGTGGACTCTGAGGGTAAAAAGCTTGTCAAAGTAACTGCAGCTCCACAATATTCTGGCCAGTTTGCAGTAGTAGTATATGTAGCACCTGGAAGATGGCTGGTCAGATAGCTGAATGTGAAAGCCACCTGGAAAGGAAAAAACTTAAGGCAGAAATAGGGAAAGTAGATGAAAAATGAGCATGTAGGTCAAAAAGAGTAGTGAGTTTGCTGGTCTGTTCTTTAATGATGCCCATAGTCATGTCATGCATGCTTTCTTTTTTCTGGTTGAATCTTCTCTGCACACCGGTTGTTTATACTGACCTTAAATGCTGTGATCAGCCTTGCCTAAACATGGTTACTTTTCAGTGATTGGCTTTTTGTAGGAAACTTGACAATAGTCACAGTTAGTATTTTTTCCCCCTCATCCAGCTTTAAACAAAATTTCTTTTGGATTCTTTTGCATAGATGGTTTTCATCTTTATAGAGATAGACCTTCTGCCAGCAAATACTACTGAAACGGATTACAAATCTCCATTGCACTCAATATCCATAAAAAACTTCTTTGGTGAGCTAGCTGGGTTTGTGGGTGGATTTTTAGAGTCTTTAGTGCCTCAGTTCCAGTTTGCCTGTTGCTTTATGGAAAGGCTATGGCTGTAAGGTGACATGTGTGATTAGCACTGCTATTTTACAACATACATAATTCTGCCCTGATCTCTAGTGCTACACAAAAAGACTGAATTTTTAAATGACTGCCACTCATTATACATTTCTCATGATCATTTGGCTTCTGAAATATGTAATTGATTTATCAATGACATACAGATTATAACTTGAAAAAGAAACACCTCTAAGACTATCAAAGGTGACAACTGTTTGATAAACTGATAAGCAAGTTTAATAATCTGCTTCATTAAATAGATGCAGAAATTAATCTGCAGAGACATTTGCATGTAAAAAGAGCAAGTCAATTGCTCAGTGATTTTATTTTTTAAAATTATAATAACAAATCTATTACCAAATGAAGCAGTTTCTTTGGCTGTCCGTCTCTCAATTACACAGAAGGGTAGTGCTTAGTACAATGAGATCAATTAAACAGTAGAGAAAATGTGCCATTTTACAAATTACTACCAATTACTCCAGATTCTTTCTGAGTTATGGGGTCTGCCAGATGCCTTTGAAATTCCTTTTCGAAGCTTCACAGTTAAAAGCAAGATCCAGCTAGCCATAATTCAACGGGCCATCATTTTCTAAGTTCATGCAAAGCGACAAACCCTTAAAGGAAGCACTGGATATTTTAACTCGACTTATTTTCCCCATTTTTCAGGCTCTCTTTGCCAAATTGTTAAAGTTCCAAGGGTAACCTGGATTATTTCTTATGAACATTCAGATCATAAGCACTGGTGATCACACAGAAAATACTGTGTCATTAATTGTGACAACTTAGCTCTGAAATATATTTTTGATGCTTTTAGCACTGAGTTGTTCTGGTCCTTTTAAGATATTATGATGGTGTGCAGATAAAATTATCTTTTTTAATATTCTTGAGATTGTCTTTAATTCTTCATTATCCAAACCCCAAATAATTTATCATCTAATATTTTTTGCTGTTACTGAGAGATCCATCAGGGTTTGAAGTTGCCACAGTTCACCTTTCAGTGGCCTTGCTTTCTACATCCCAAACTTGAATTCTTTTTTTAAGCATGCTAAATTTTCAACTTTTCTATGCAATTTTATCTTTTTTTTTAGGCTTCTGCCTAAAACAGCAGACAGTTCCCTGGATCCCAACCCTTGCACGACATGCATTAAGCAACATTAAGGGTAGCCAATTAAGTGCTGCTTCTGCTGAGTAGAATATTTCATTTATCATTATACACCATCAGCTTTCTAATCCCTTCAAGCAATGAGTCTGATGATTATTTTACATTTCTACTACACCCATAAAAATGCACATTCTTCCTACATGATTTATTTTCGTATTGCATTCTTGACTGTCACTTGCTGTATACTGTCAGAGAATAATGTCACCAACATTGAGAGGAATATGAGAGCAGCTCCCAGTTCCTCTAATAACTCTTGGCAAATTTACATGCCAGGGCTAGGAAAATGGCTTGCAAATTACTCACAATTATCAGATTAAGGCTGTTGTTTTAGAGGAAAAATGTCTTCATATTTTTAAGCTTGAATAGATAGATAAGAAGAAATCAGTTTCCAACAGACACCAAAGCAAAGAATTAAGAGAATTTTTATGGAGTGGGAATGCCTCTAGTCTGAAAAAGTAGTATGCTAAGAGAATGGGTGATAAATAGTTGCTGGTGTTTGGGTTTTTTTTTAAAGTAAATTCGATTTCTGTGATAAAGTTTCACATGGATACATTCTGATTAGTAGATTCAACTTCTGCTCAGAGCTTGAATCCTGGTCTTTTATAAACAGCTCTATGGGGAGCACTAAGCCTCTGGTCTTAGGCACTTACCTAATATCCCCTGGAAACCAAAGCTCAGGCTCTGGAACTCAGGTCTTAATTACAGAAGATGCTTCTATGGGCAAAATCAAGGTATGTCAAGGACTATTTTAGACTTCAAGAGTGAGTTAAGCTATCCAAGTAGACACGGGTTCAGATCCCTTCAGTGCACTTCACATTAATCATTTTTAATTCTCTAGCTTTCCCCTATCCGGAAGGTTCTCTGATGTATTCTGTTATGTCACAGATTTTGCTGTGCTTCTTTGCTTGTATCTGTAGTCTTATTTGCTACTATCATAAGCTTTCATAAGCTTTCAGACTTGCTGTCATTGCCTTGTTCCAAGCTACTACTGAAAGGTGATTCTGCTCAAAAAGAAAAAAGGAAAGTACCAGCTCACATGCTGAGATAAGTTACTTAATCACTAGTTCTTTTAACATTGGATGTTACAATTAAGAAATCCTTATTTAAAAAATCCACTATCTAACGTTAAAAAAAAAAAATCATAAAAATAGGTCCATGGTGAATAGCATGGATCTATGTATGAATGGAATCAGTTCAGGTATTGTATAAAAGCATGTCTTAAAATCCAGGTTCCAGGTTTTAAAATCATTGTCTTCTCTTACCCTTCATGAATGCAAAGGGAACTCCACAATAGTTAATGTGAATGAGCTGGAAGCCATTGTGCAGCAGGACAGTTATGATATAGTTGCCATCACAGAAATGTGCTGGTCACGACTGCAATGCTGTGATGAATGACTCTAAGCTCTTCAGAAGGGATAGGCAAGGAAGGAGAGTCAGGGGTGTGGCTCTGCACATTAGAGAGTGTTTTGATTGTATAAAGCTTGATTCCAGTGATGATAAAGTTGAGTGTTTATGGGTAAGGATGAAGGGGAAGGCAAATAAGTGAGAGTTTGTGCTGGGAGTCTGCTATAGACCACCCAACCAGGATGAGACGGGACATGCAGTATTCTATAAGTGGCTGGCTGAAGTCTCACAATCACCAGCCCTTGTTTTTGTTGGGGACTTTAACCTACCACACATCTGCTGGAAATATAATACAGCAGAAAGCAAGCCGGCTAAGAAGTTTCTTGAGTTCAGAACACTGGTTGAGAAAGTCCCTTGGGACATTATCCTGAAGGGCAAAGGGGTCCAGGAAGTCTGGGCGATCTTAAAGGCCTGGGAGCAGGTTGCCCCCATGTGTCGTGAGATTAAAGGGCAGGGAAAATGGGCAGCCTGGTTGAACAAGGAGCTTTTGATCGGATTTACATAAAAAAGGAGGGTTTACCATCTTTGGAAAAAGGGACAGGCAACTCAGGAGGAGTACAGAGATCTCGTTAGGTTATACAGAGAGGAAATTAGGAAGGCAAAAGCCCAGCTGGAACTCAGCTTGGCCACTGACATAACAGACAATTAAAAAAAAAATATTAATACATCAGCATAAAAAGAGAGCCAGGAAGAATCTCCATCCCTTACTGGATGCCAGGAGGGGACACTGTAACCAAGGATGCAGAGAAGGCCTTCTTTGCCTCTGTCTTTAATAGTCAGACCAGCTACCCTCAGGGTGTTCAGCCTTCTGAGCTGGGAGATAAGTATGGAGAGCAGAACAACCGCTCCATAATCCAACAGGAAGTAGTTAGTCATCTGCTTCTGCACTTAGACACTCATAAATCTTTGGAGACAGATGGGATTCACCCAAGAGTACTCAGGGACCTAGCAGGAGAGCTCACCAAACCTCTCTCTGTCGTCTGTCAACAATACTGGTCAACAGGGGAGGTACCAGATGACTGAAGGGTGGACGATGTGATGCCCATCTACAAGAAGGGCCAGGTGGAGAATCTGGGGAACTACAAGCCTCTCAGCCTGACCTCAGTACCAGGAAAGATCATGGAGAGGATCATCTTGAGTGAGCTGTCACGGCAAGTGCAGGGCAGCCAAGGGATCAGAGCAGCCAGCATGGGCTTATGAAAGGCAAGTCTTGCTTAACTAACCTGATCTCTTTCTATGACCACATGACCTACCTCGTGGATGGAGGGAAGTCTGCGCACGTTGTCTGCCTGGACTTCGGTAAGGCCTTTGACACCATGTCCCACAACATTCTCTTGGAGAAGCTGGCGAATCACGGCGTAGACAACTGGTTGGATGGCCATGCCCAGAGAATTTTGATTAATGGGGTGAAATTTTGTTGGCAGCTGGTCACCAGTGGTGTCCCTCAGGGCTCAGTTTTGGGGCCAGTCTTGTTTAATGTCTTTGTTGGTGATCTGGATGAGAGGACTGAGTGCACCCTCAGGAAGTTTGCAGACAACCCCAAACTAGGTTGGAATGTTGATCTGCTTGAGAGTAGGAAGGGTCTACAGAGGGACCTGGACAGGTTGGATCGATGGGCCAAGGCCAATTGTATGAGGTTCAATAAGGCCAAGTGGTGGGTCCTACATGTGGGTCACAACAACCTCAGGCAATGCTACAGGCTTGGGGAGGAGTGGCTGGAAAGCTGCCTAGCAGAAAAGGACCTGAGGGGGCTGGTGGACATGAGCCAGCAGTGTGCCCAGGTGGCCATGAAAGTGTCCTTGCTTGTATCAGGAAAAGCACAGCCAGCAGGTGGAGGGAAGTGATCGTGCCTCTGTACTGAGCACTGGTGAGGCCTCACCTCAAGTACTGTGTTCAGTTCCCCTCACTACAAGAAGGCCATTGAAGTGCTGGAGCATGTCCAGAGGAGTGAGGGGTCTAGAGAACAAGTCCTGTGAGGAGAGGCTGAGGGAACTGGCCATGTTTAATTTGGAGAAGAGGAGGCTGAGGAGAGACTCCATTGCCCTCTACAACTACTTGAAAGGATTTATCCATGTTTGTTGTGGTTGTATGGTACATATGTATGTGTTGTCTAGTACTACTTTTATGCAGAAGAATAATACAATTATCTTCTTGCTTTGATCTTTTCTCTCTACTCCCTTAGTAATTTTCTGTCTTTTTTTTTATAGAAGTAAAATGAACTGCAGTAAGGTTGGGGTTTGGATTTTTTTGTTTGTATTATAGTTTTACAACCCACCTTACTTATCTAGTACGTTATTCAGAATTTATGGTCCCCATTGTTTATGTGCAACATCATCAACAGGATATGTCTAAACCAAAAGAGAAAAAGAAATAAAATTAGATATGAATATATAAAGCAGGGGGAGAGGAGAGCAATGTCACATACACTGAAATATCACATATACTGTGCAACAACCACAAAATATGCAATATAAGGTATGCAAGACATTTTCAAAGTAGTGGGTTTGTTTATATGTGTAAAGTGAACATGTTTTAAACCCACAGAAATTCTTTTACAGGTAGACCTGGCTTGTATAGGAAATAGTGTGACCAGCAGAAGTAGGGAGGTGATTGTCCCCCTGTACACAGCACTGGTGAGGCCACATCTTGAGTATTGTGTCCAGTTCTGGGCGCCTCAGCACAAGAGAGATATCGAGGTGCTGGAGCAAGTGCAGAGGAGGGCAATGAAACTGGTGAAAGGCCTNGTAGAGTAGGGCTGATGATTGGACTTGATGATCCCAAGGGTCTCTTCCAACCTGAATGATTCTATGATTCTATTCTATGATTTTATGTTCATAGTTTTTTAACATTACCTATGTGAATTTAAACGTATTATACAAGAACAAATCTTTTCATAGATGCTGCAACAGATGGTCAAACACCATGCTTACCTACAATTATATCCAAAATTAGTGTGGATGGTTATATCATCAAAAGCAATAAAGGAACAAATGTTCACAAGCAGATCTGAACCATCAAAGGCCCAACCTACCCTGCAGAAATCCTGTAAGCCAAGTAAAGTCCAGAATCTACACCTAATACTCTCCAATACTGGAAAGTCTCTTGAAGAGAGAGGTTAGAGTTCCTCCCAGATGAAACAGTTCATTAGTTTGTGTAAATGAGTTTAAATCACATCAGCTAAAATAAGGTAATATTTATTTTTTAAATCTCAGCTTTTAAGACCCTTATTTTCTAAAGCACTGTTTTTGAAACCTTTCAAGTACAATGAAACCTAAAAATCATAAAATACTAAATGTTTTCATTTAGCTAGGAAAAATTGTTTTAGATAAACCACAGCAACCATTTCATTTGACTTTGGAAAAAAGCCAGCAAGTCAATTATTTGTTCAGTTCTATTTGCAGTGACAGGAAATAGCCCTAACTTCCACGTGGCTGCAGAGGCAAATGCTGCTTCAAAGGTGGGTAGTTTTGCTTAGAGGTATTTCATCATAGCCTTTCTCACAGTCAGTCAGGATATTCAGAGCTGGTCTAATTAGTTGGGTGTGTTTACCATCAAACCAGGACTTAAGAATGTCTAAACATGGGATCATAGAATAGTTCAGGTTGGAAGGGATCTTAAAGATCATAGAGTTCCAATGCCCCTGCCATGGGCAGGGACACCTCCCACTAGACCAGGTCACTCAGAGCCCCATCCAGCCTGGCCCTTGAACAACTCCGAGGATGGGGCATCCACAGCTTCTCTTCTTTCTCTTTCAGTGCCTCACCACCTGCAGAGGAAAGAACTTCTTCCTAGTATTTCATCTAAATCTCCCTTCTTTCAGTTTAAAACCATTACCTCTCATCCTCTGGTTCCATTCTCTGGTCAAGAGTCAGAGTCCCTCCCCAACTCTCCTGGAGCCCCTTCAGGTATTGGAAGGAGTCATAAGGTCTTCCTGGAGCCTTCTCTTCTCCAAGCTGAACAACCCCAACTCTCTCAGCCTGTCCATACATCAGAGGCACTCCAGCCCTCTGACTGTCTTTGTGACCCTCCCCTGGACCTGTTCCAACAGGTCCATGACATTTCTGTGCTGCCTATAGAGACTATATATCAAGTAATTCCTCTCAAGGTTATTCTGGGTTGGTTAGCTGATAAAAGGATGCCATTGCATTTCACTTCTCTGACACAGACTGAATCAATTTGTGCAACTTGTGTCTTGGTATCTTGCAGTGTCAACAGATAAAAGCATTCTTCAGTATATTTTACTTTCAACATCAGTGATATAGCTCTCATTGTTACTCTAAAACAAATCATGCTCAATCTTGAAACCCTAATTCACATAGGTAAAGATTAGACTTGGCCTTTTGTTTTGGCTTTTTAAGTACTTGCCTTTCTATCTATTGTCTGTCAAGTTTTCCAGAGTGGTCTATTCAGTATCATCTCCCTGAACTGACTGGTTAAAATTTGTTTGTGTGTGTCTGAGTTGGAGGGAGTGGAAATCAAGAGAAATACCTCCATAGTACCTTTTAAAACAAATGCAAACATAAGAAATTATTAACTGTTTAATATTTTTGTTTGTCTATATAAATTAACCTCAGTACTGTGGTTTGATTGATATTTATTGTTTGCAGTTGATATTTAGTAAAATAATTTATAATACAAACTTACTGGTTCCTTAATTCAAAACCTCTTTGGAATTCATAATGTTTTTGACTGGATTGCAATTATTTGAATATTTTCAAATACCATGACAATTAACAGGACTGCTTTGAAAAATGCCATTAGAAAAAATAATATATGCCCTTTAAAGAGTGCTTTTGTTTATTATTATTTGTTCATACTGTTTATAGAATTTTAGGCTTCAGCATCACTAACTGAATTGCAGGGGAAACACATTCACCATTGCTATTTTTTGTATATATAGGCTGCATCTACTTCCTGTAGAAAACAGAAAGGTACTTAAGAAGAGGGGAGGGAAGGTCTTTTTCTCTGTTTCCTTTGGAGAGGAATAGCCATGCTAGCCAGGATGGAGCACATTCTACCTTAATTCTGTACTTATATTTGCCAGTGACATTATCATCAGTGCTGGTGTCAGTGGTTGTGTACAAGAATTAGTATAAGAGAGGCAAATGAGCAGATGTTACTTGCCAATGAAAATCTCCTAATTTTTCAAAAACATCATAAGAAAGCATTTGTGAAAATAGCCTAATGGAATGAATCAGGAACATTATTTTTGAGTACAGATGTTCTTAAAGGATAAATCAGAACTACTAGTCTTCAAATGATGACTCTGGCCTGAACCACCTCTACTTAAAAGTTTTGCAAACCACCACTGTAAGACATCAAATGGGAATGCCCATCAATATCTCTTCCACCAAAACCCAGATGAGAAATTATGTGGAGTTTCTTCCCTCCCTCTGTACTGGCTGGCATGCTTCCATCAGGTCTCTTGCGTACTCAAACTGCTGTTATGTGTGCTGTTATGTATTCTGTTTTCCATGGTCATGGAAAGCAGGAGTGGATGGCTACTTTCATTCCCTGTGCAATCCTTCAGAACTTTTCAGAATTTTGTATTTTATACATAATATTTTGTAATTCATGTGGCAGGAGAGGAGATCACTGCTTTGCTTTGCTAATGGGGTGACACTGCTAAAAGAAGCCTTAGAGAACAAAACCCAAGATTCTGTAATTGAGCCTACATTATCATTGGAGTCCAACTCTTCAATAGTCTATGATTATTTATAGTCATATTGTTCTATGATAATAAAATATCAGATGTGTTTGTTAGAAATTTTCTTAACACAGTTTGTAAGCCCCAGTCACTTGCCTTGTGAAGAGGCTTCATATTAAAATGTATATTTTAGGCTATAATTTTTTTTTTTGTCCCTTATGTCAGTGGCCAAGTTGAGCTCCAGCTGGGCTTTTGCCTTCCTGTTATATGATTTCTAAACCTGTCAAGTAACTTATCTTGATTTTTCATTCCCATATGAAAGGTAGAATGCTCTTGTTGTTTTGGCAAAGCCCAGAGGATTCTTGTCTATTCTGGCTGCATTTCACCCCACTACATTTTTGGAGTTAATTTGAATATACAATCGAAGAGAAACTTTTAACTTAGGGCATTGGACATAAAAATAAGAACATTAAAACCACCACCCTGTGTGAATAAAAGCAGGAGTCCCTGTAACTCAGATTGCATTGAAGTAGTGAATTTGGAAGCATTCCTATCTCTGGATCAGATCCTCTCTCTCAGGATGAGATCTCTCATCCTGACCCCTTGGTTTGCAAAGCACCTGCCTGCACCTTGGTTTCTGTGGCCAGAGAAGTTGACCCCATAGACCTGAATGGAAACACTAAGTCTTTTGAGTCACTTCCTGACATGAGTGTCCTTGCGTATGTTTCTGTACTTGAAGAAGAATTTGGCCCTTTAAATTCCACAGAAAACAAATAAAATAAAATAAAA
>VZTM01032889.1:1329-15470 GCA_013400555.1 Jacana jacana
CCCCCAGCCCCGGGGAGGGGTCCAAGGGCGCCCCCCCCCGGCACCTGCAGAAGGACCTGAACTCTTGGCGAGGGGCAGCGAAGCCTCACAACAGCCCTGTGAGGTAGGTGACCGCCTGCAGGAATCCAAGGCAAAGCTGGGATGGACCTCCCGGGTTCCCGGCTCCTCCTCCTCCTCCTCCTCCTCCTCCTCCTCCCGCGGGAGTCCTGGTCCCTGGGCCACAGAAAACAGACAGCCAGTTTGGTTCCCCCCCCGCGGGAGGACACGCTCCCAAGGCAGACGGGGCGGCAGGAGTTTAACCGGGCTCCGGGCGCATCTCCTTGACGTGGGGAGAACAAGAAAGAGTTAAAAAAAAACCCCCCCAAGGACCCAAGGAAACCAACCCAAAAGAAAAAAAATAAGGTAAAAAGACAATAAAAACTTTAAAAAATGAATACCAACACAAGGGGACAACCAAGAGGCAGCAGGGGCAGGCTGGGGAGGACAAGTCACGTCTCGGCGCTCACGGGGCCGCTCCAGGGTCCCCCACCCCGGCCGAGAGGCTGGGAGATCCCGTCCATCCCGCGTGGAATGTCACCTCCCTCCGGCGCCGGCAGGGCCTCCTCGGGAGCGAAGGTGATGAGGACCACGGTGTGGGTCACCAGCCGCCACGAGCCGAAGCATCCGTCCTCTGGAGGAGCCGGGAGGAGCTTTTGGCCCCAGAGCTGCCCCCGTGGGGACGGGGCAGAGGAAGGTCCGTAGCAGCCAACGTCCTCGTCTTTGGGGACCGACGCCGTGGAGAGCAGAGGAAGAGGAGGAGGAGGAAGAGGGTGGCCACAAAAGCTGGCATCGGGGTTGGGGGGGGTCCACGGGGGGGCTCCCAGTCCATTCCAGGCGTCTCGGCGCTGGTTCTTCCTCCGCGGTGACCATGCGGGGAGCCGACAGCAGGAGATTCAGACAACATTAATCTTCTAGGATGGAGAGAGATGACTTCACAAGGGATAAATAGAACTTTTATTTAAATAAACATTTTGTGAACATCTTTATACAAATTACAAGTCCCCACACAATCCTCCAGCTGGGCCTAAGCCCCGAAGCTGCCGGGAGGGCCTTTGAGGAGATCCACCAGGATGTCGAGGAGCTGGCTGTGCTGGTGGTGCAGGTCCCCGGGGATGGCCGCCATCTCGTAGCACAGGCAGGTCTCCACCATCTTGGAGAGGGACACGCGGAAGTCCCGCAGGAGGCGGATGGTGTAGGAGTCTCCCTCCAGCACCAGGAGGTCACTGTCTGTCAGGGAGACCGTCGCTCGCCAGCCATCGTCTTGGTGGGGAGAAGAGAGGAGGTGAGAAGCAGGAAGGGCGCTGAGTGGTTCCGCTCCTCCCCGCGCTCTAACGTGGCCAGAATCAGGATTCAGCTGGGCCCAGTGGTTCCCACCAAAGCCAGGGGACCACCAAAGCACCCCCAGCCCTCTTCACAGAGTCTCAGAATGCTCTGGGGTTGGAAGGTTCCTCTGGAGATCATCTCCTCCAACCCCCGGACACAGCAGGTCCACCCAGAGCAGGTCCCACAGGAAGGTGTCCAGGAGGGGTTGGAATGTCTCCAGAGAAGGAGACTCCACCACCTCTCTGGGCAGCCTCTGCCAGGGCTCTGACACCCTTACAGGGAAAGAAGTTCCTCCTCAGGTTGAGATGGAACTTCCCATGTTCCAGTTTGTGCCCATTCCCTCTTGTCCTCTCACTGGGCACCACTGGAAACAGACTGGCCCCATCCTCCTGACACCCACCCTTTCAGGATTGAGAGGCCTTGATCAGATCCCCCCTCAGTCTGCTCTTCTCCAGACTCAACAGCCCCAGGTCCCTCAGCCTTTCCTCAGCACAGAGATGCTCCAGGCCCCTCATCCTCTTGGTGCTCCTCTGCTGTCCCCTCTCCAGCAGTTCCCTGTCCTTCTGGACCTGGGGAGCCCAGCACTGGTCCCAGTGCTCCAGCTGGGGCCTCCCCAGAGCAGAGCAGAGGGAGAGGATGACCTCCCTCCACCTGCTGCTCACACTCTTCCTGATGCCCCCCAGGATGGCATTGGCCTTCTTGGCCACCAGGGCCCATTGCTGGCTCCTGGGCATCCTGGTGTCCCCCAGGACTCCCAGGTCTTTCTCCTCAGAGCTGCTCTCCAGCAGTTCACCCCCAACACCTTACTGGGATCCTCCCAGTTTCCCACAGAAGGTGGCCAATGGCACAGGCCGTCTGAGCTCCAGAGTAAAGCTCAACTGCCCAAACCCCACAGGCCAAAGCAGAACATCCCCAGGGAGAAGAGTTTGCTCCTCCCCATGGCTGAAGACCCAACTCCTCATTCCCCAGCGACAAACCTCCCAGCACAAGCCCACTGGGCTCAGCCAACCCATGGCCTGGTTGCCATGTCTCCATGGAGAGCTACAGCTGAGAACAGTCCATAAATCACCACATTTGTAGCCCCATGAGGGTGACCCCCAGTCTAAAGAGGGTTACAAAGCAGGGGAGAGAGTTGGCCAAGGTGTTACCAAAGCTCATCCTTGAGATGTCATTAGTGATTAATTATTGAAGGGCCTCAATGTGTGTTCTTCACGAGTAACAAGAAGTCTCTCCTTGGAGTTATCAAGCATGAGCTCCTGGAAAGGTCTCCTAATGGAGGGAGCCTGGTTGTGTGTCCTTCTCGAGGAGGCACATCGAGGGTAAGGACCTCCAGGATGGTAAAATCTACACGTTTGGAGAAGTTAAAGCCAACTCAGGAGGAAAGTGAAAATTCTGAGCGTCCTCAGCTTCATGAACCACCTTCATTAGGAGACCAAAATCACCCCCGTGGGGCAAGAAGCCCCCTGTCCAGGTGAAGAGCCTTCCCTTGAGCAGGTCATGGAATCATAGAATCATTTAGGTTGGAAGAGACCCTGGGGATCATGGAGTCCAACCATCAGCCCCACTCTACAAGTTCTCCCCTACACCAGATCCCTCAACACCACATCCAATCTGCTCTGAAACACAGTCAGGGATGGGGACTCCACCCCCTCCCTGGGCAGCTGGTTCCACCAATTGACCACTCTCTCTGTGTGGTGTAATTCTATGTAAATGACCAGCCAACCCCGTGCAGGAGGTGCTGGTATTACAGCAACGATGGAAAACGTGTACAAACCCCACCCTGGAGAGCTCTGGTGGGAGGAGAAACCCCCCCACACCTGGTGCTGGAGATAAACCAGCGCTGTGCTTTCAAAACCACAAACCCAGTGTGGAGAGCAATCGTTTTGGGACGGATTTTGGGAACAAAGGGGAGCAGAGATGGGGGAAGCCACCCTGCAGCCCCTTGACTGGTGTACCTGGCCCGAGAGGACAGGCAGGTGGACACACGTCAACCCCGCTCACCTCGGACATGGATGTCGGTGTCGGTCATGAGCAGCACGGCCAGTGGGTGGACCTGGGAGGAGTCCCGCACAAACACCCCACCGTTGGACTTCACCGCCATGAAGTACGTCAGCCAGCGGCTGTAGAGCTTGGAGGCTTCCCTGAGGAGGGGAACAGCTTTGTCAAGCTCTGTCAGAGACAGGGCACGCTCCGGGGTCCTCAGCGGCTCGTGGCGTGGGGTCCCCACCTTCCCACGGTCACACATTGTCACCCACCTGTTGATGGTTGACTTGTGGAGCAGAACGGTGCCGGCCTTTGTCCGATAGGCGTAGCTGTTGGGTTTGAACTTCCCTTGACGGGTCACTTTGCCTTGTCTCACCTGAAAGGAAAGGAGCATCTCTCAACACCTGCCCAACCAGCAGGCGCTGCCCACAAGCAACCGGTTGGTCCCACAATGGTGTGCTCTTCCTCTTCCAGAAGCTCTGCTGTGTAAGCAGAGTAGATACATGGAGGTGACCAGACCTGGCAGGCACCAAACACCACGCAAGGGACAGCCAGCAAGAGGAGGAAGCTGCCACCTCAATGGCTTCAATGACCAAGCTGTAAGAACCCAAGGATGGACCAGCACTGGCTGGGGAGGGATCCAGGATCCCTCGAGGGATCCCATGAGAGGGGATCCAAGGACAGCATGGGAGCAGCACGCAAAAGCATGAGCAGGGAGCCTGCCTAGGGCACAAGCTCCCAGGGGAGGACAAGTGTCTTTGGCACCTCCATGCTTCCCTGTGCCAGCCATGGTGACCCGGGAGAGCGATGGCGGAGCAGAAGCCAGTACCTGGATGAGGTTGGGGTAGAGCCCAGCCATGAGGACTCCCTTGACCAGTTCTTCCTCTTCGCTGTACTGGTTACATACGGAGGAGGGCATGGTACAATCAGACGGGGACGACACCAAGAAGGCTTCGTAGAGGTTCTCAGAGAACTGCTTGACAAGGCCTACAGAGAGGAGACAGCCCCGGGGAGTAAGAGTCACCACCTCCTTCATGCCACGGGATGAAATAACCTCACCAAGGCAGCAGCAGCCCTTGCTTTGGTGCTAGGACAGGAGACATGTCCTGCCTGTGGCCTTCCAGGCACCCAGGACCACATCTACCCTCACAACCATAACCTGTGCCCACTCCACCCCACTTCCACACCACATTCTTCAGGTTTTTTGAAGGACAGAGGGGAGAATGGGGCCTCTGGGACTCACCATTGATGAAGCGAAGGCTGGGGCCGTACAGGTAGTAGTCCTGCAGGTAGTTATCCCTGGCACGGCTGTCTCTGCGTCTCAGCACCTCCTCCCAGCCTGCCACAGCCCTGACGAACGCGAGGTGGTCGCTTCCGCTCTCCCGGCTCAGAACAGCCTTGGCCTGGGACAGACACAGGCGTCAGTCCGGCGGTAGCCACTTCCATACCTGCTCTTCACCTTCCTCCACGATGGGCTCCTCACCTTGTCCACCTCGGCACGGTTCTGGAGGCTGCTGCTGAAGGGGTCCCGAGTGAGGCAGGAAACGATGACGAGCAGAGGGTGGAGGCAACGGTAGATGGAGGCCAAGACGATGGCCTTGGCCAACCGAGGGTCTGTGGAGATCTGGGCAAGGCGTTTTCCCAGGGTGGTGAGGGCTTCTCGCTGGTCCAGGACACCTGCAACAGAGCCACCCACGAGGGCACATCCATTAGCACTGAGTGGGACCGAAGTGGTGGATGGTGGCTTCAGAGATTCACCAGGAGAACCCATCTACCAGGCATGGAAGATGTGGTGTGACCTCCAGAAGAGGCACGCAGCTGAAGTGCCTGCAATAAGCACCCAGAACCTCCCAGGTCGAACTGAGCTGAGGCCAAAGAAAAGGCTGTAAAAGCCAGATGACCATCCACAAGACCCCAGTTAAGAACCTCACACCACAACTTTTCTTCTGTGTGTCACCAGTCTCCCCCAGTTGAGCCCTCCCCACTTCCTGAGCACAGCAGCGTGAGAAATACAATAGCACCACAACAGCGTGTGGTTTGGGAAGTTCCCCAGCAGCTGCCAAACCTGTCTAGGGACAACCCTGCCCAGTCTGTCCCACAGGATCCCGTGCCAACTCCCACTTCCCCATGTTCAGATGGCAAATGTGTTTCCATCACACCCACAGCGGGACACGGCTCACCGATCTCCTGCAGCAAGATCACTGCTTCATCCACAGCTTTGATGTCAGGGCTGTCCAGAGCCTTGGAGAGAAATTCCACCGCCTGCAACACAGCAGGAGAAAAAGGGTTAAAAAAAAAAGGGCTTATTTTCCCCACGTGGGAGAGCCCTGGGGAACCCTCTGCCCAGCCCCAGACTGCAACACGGTTCCCTCTTTGCCTCCTGGGAGTTGAGCTCAGCCCTCTTCATCCTCCCAGAGTCTTTTAGAGAGACTCTTGTCACCTAAACAATCTATACATTTCCTGCTCTTAACTTCCCTGTAGACAGCACCGCCTTCGGGAAAGCGGGAATTAAAGTCACCAGCATCTTGGGGATTTTCTGACTCCTGCTTGAGGTCAGATCACGTCTCTGGGACTGGCACCAGGCAGGCCGTGTCCTGCTGCATGCAGTCCTTCTTACCGTTTTCTCTGGCATATGGATCTTGGCCTGGACCACCAGGTTCTCCAGGGGGGTGCGCAGGATCTCCGGAACCTGGTACGTGGGCATCTTGTCCAGGCGGCTGCGAGGGAAGAGGTGATAGGCAAACCCCGACTGACAGCGCCCAGCGCGCCCTCGCCTCTGCACCACGTTCGACTTGGAGACCCACACCGTTTCCAGGCAGGACACCTGCAGAAGAAGGATCAGACACCATGAACGCTGCGGTGGCTCTCTGCCCTGTTGAAGTGCAGCCTTTCGTCCAGTCTGCAGGCTCCAGACTCATCAACCACCCTGCAAAAGGGCAAGGGAAGCCCTTCCCACTCTCCATCTCGCAATGCCAGTCTCTAGCTGGGACCCTGATTCTGTGCTCTAGCTGCTTCTATGGGCTCCACACCATGGCGCTCACCAGGCTGCCCTGCCTCCCCCTTAACCCAGATGAATTGGGTTAAAACTGGGTTGTTTTTACACCAGGAGTGTGCCAAGGTGCGCACTGCGGCGCTGTTCTAGCAGAGGGAGGGGAAGGGGCAGCAGTGAGCGGCCAGAATCCCTGTTTCCAACAGTGGCCTGTTGGAAAAACGCCCCACTTCCCACATCCTTACTGGAGTGTGAGCACATGAGCCTTTGCAGGGCCCAGGGACACGGCCCGAGAGCAGCGTACACGATCCAAGCTGATTAAGAAGCTGCGGCGTTGGGGTGGGACGGCTTCAAACCAGAGCAGTTTGTGATGAAATCAGAGAAAAAGGCAGAAGGCAAGTGAAAAATCTACCCGAGTCAGACGGCCTAACAGCGAGGCGGGAAGGAAGGGAGCAGGATCTGCCTCCCGGTTCTTGGAAGACACGGGAATTCTGTTCGTTCAGAAGTTGACGGGGAACCCGGCAGGGAGCTGGGTAATCTCTGACTGCTGAGTCAAACTGTCCCCAAACAGGGACAGGGTGCCAATGCCTCAGGGGACACATGGGAAGCGGCTCTATCATCCAATTAGCGGCACCTCAAACGATCCTCCGAAAACATCCATTAGCTCCAGCACCTCCCAAACGCACGTAGAGGGGAGAAAGCACCAGTACCTTGGTCTTTAGATCGTAGCGTTCCTCCTTGTGCGTGCCACTGTCCACCACGTGGACAATGTCGTTGATGGTGATGGAGGTCTCGGCAATGTTGGTGGCCAGGACAATCTTCCTGACACCGGGTGGAGGCCGCTGGAAGATGTTTTGCTGGTCCATCATGGGGATGTTGGAGTGCACTAGGGGATAAAAACCAGTCAGTCCTGCCCTGCTGAGCTGCTTTGCGGTATAAGGCCAAGGTGGGCAGAGATTCTCAGCCCTCCTGGTACCACCACTTCCAGAAACGGGTGACAGGGATGGGGACATCAGTTGGAACCCCCATGGTCATTGCCATCGGTTTCCTGCCAGCCAGACCTCAGGGAACAGCTTCCCCACATCATTAGGGAAGACTTTATTTCAGTTCCTTCAATGTATGGCTCAACATCAGCGGGAGCTGGTCACCTCCCATCCCAGTAAGGATAAGGGTGCCACCAGAACACCCCTGGGCCCCATCAAAAGCCCCAGTCCTTCCCCCACTCCAGTTCTGCAGCTCCCTCTTTTCAGAAAGGCCCCTGGAGCAGAGGAATGGAGTACCCATGTCATTTGGTCTCACTTGGTCAAGAACAGTTATCAGCCAGGGCCTGTTAACTCTTTTTATGCCACGTGTTTGCCCTGTTACACATCAGCGACGCAGAGAAATCCCCGGCAGCCACACAGAGCCCGGGGGGAGCACAAGGACACGCAGCTTGCACGAAAGAACACCCGCATTCATTAGCAAATGAGCTGCTCAAAACCGTGCTCCTGGCTGGCATCGAAGAGGGAAGAGGGTTAAAAACAAACCAATCAACCACCTCAAACAAACCAACCCCCCAAATCTCCCAGCCTGGCAGAGTCATGTTTGCTTTTGTTATACATTGCCCTCCCGGGATGGTGAATGTTCAGTTCACTAATCAAAGCTGAGCTGCAGAGTAGGGTTCCAGCCCACTAAACAGGTCCTGAGGATCTTCTCCACGTCAGCTCAGCACGCAGCCACAGCAGAATTTAGCAGTTTCCTCCTCGCCTCTCTCTGAATTGCTGGAGGCAAGAAGGCAGGCAGGTTCTTTGATCATGTATGAGTTTGGATGGGTGCTGCTAGGAGGAGTTATCGGTGCTTAACATGCACGATTACACAACTGGCACGTCCATCAGAGCGTATAAACTTGCTGGGTATCAGGGTGTGAGAGCCAAAGGGGCTCATGGAGTCAATTGGCCCATCCATTCTCCCCAATTCTGGGGAGAAAAAAACCCAAACAAACCACCAACCCAAAATACAAGAGGTCTGGTGTCACCATCTCACCTGGTAAGACGAGGTACCGGCTGTTCTGGGACCCCAGCATCTCCAGCAGGCGCTGCTGCACTCCTTTGATTTCCTGCCATCCAGGGAGGAAGCAGAGGATCCCACCTGGAACAGAGCAAGAGTTATGAACAAGTGACCTAGAAATCCGAGCGTTTTTCCCCAGCTGGGGACCCAGAAACTGCTGCTGCTGCACAGAAGGGATTATTTCTCCAAGTCCACAGCAATCTTTAGCCCAAGAAACCCAAGGAAAAGCAGGGCCCTGGTCTGCAATGCCCCCTGCCAGCCGATCTCCAAGGAAACCTGTGTCACGTTTACTGTGAGTAAATGACAGATCCAGCCATGGTGGGAAGTCAGACCCAGGGGAACATTTGTCTAGACTTCGTTTCTGTGCTCTAGCTGCTTCTATGAGCTCATTAGGGCAAGGTTTTGAAGCCAGAAAGAAACCAGGTTACCTGTATTTTGAGAGTGAATACCTTCTACCAGGCTGTGAAACACTTAGAACTCTTAGAAGTCATTTGAGGGTCCTGCACTCTCTTCACAAAAACATCACCTCCCAAGCAGAGGTATTTAACAGGGATGGGTCTCCAATACAGAAGAAGGTTGGAAATGCTGGTGTACAGCCAAGGTTTGCCCTTCAGCCCAGGAGCAGCTGTACCTCAGGACACCGAGGATGCAGATGTCTCACCCAGAGATAGAGAATTAGCTCCTGCCCCACTGCCCGAGAGCACTCAGCAGAACAAGAATTCAAGGTGGCCTCGCAGAAGGCAGCTCAACATCGTACTTCTCTGCAAAGGGGCTGGGCTCTGTGGGGTTCACTCTTTTTTCTCCCCTCAGCAAAAGGGAAGAGCATGGGGAAAAGGCAGAACCTACCTGGCTCTCCGTGGGCATCAATCTGGAGCACGAGGTCGGTGATCAGATCGAGATCGAGGACACATTCATCATCCGATTGCTGGAGAAAACAGGACACAGGCAGATAAAGGAGCGGCATCCAGCAGGCAGCAGAGAGGCACAGAGCCTCCCAGAGCACCTTCTGGAGTGAACAAATGCCTGTACTTGGACAGTCTGCCCAGAACTGGGAGCCAGGAACCTCAGGAGCCTGGTTTGGGCTCCATCTGGAACATGCTCTGGTCACAACCGCTGCCAGCTTCCTCTGCTGTGCAGTGAGAATACACAGTCCCTATCCCCTTCTCCACACTTGGAAGCAAACAGAGTTGTATACCTGTACTGAACAGCACCTAACCAAGACCAACATGAAATTCTGGGGGGCAGAACCATGCCATATGCACCTGGGACTTCAAATCCAACAGGCAGAGAGGAGCAGCGGCTTCTCTGTCGGTAACTTGGAACACACATCTCAGGGCAGCTTAAAAAGTGCAGGTAAAAATCCCAGCCACAACAGAAAGATTGGCCTGAGGGCAACAGGACACCCTCAGCCTGTTTACTGGTGATTCAGAACTGGGAGAAGCTGCTGACAGACCAGATGATGGCTCAGCCACAGGGAGGGACCTCTCCAGGCTGGAGAAATGGGCTGTCAGCCTCTGGTCCAACAGGCCAGACTAGAAAACGTCCTGGGCAACCCCAATGATTCTGTGACTCCACAGGAGTAAGATTCTCCAGGGCAGAGCACGTGCCTGGAGGGCATTTTCCAGGGGAACATTAAGGCGAGTTGGGAAAAGCCTCACTGGGGGAATTCAGTCATGCAGGACGGTGAACTCTTGGGTAAGAGCCCGCAGTGAGCTGTACCCACCCTGGTGCTGGACCAGGCCTGCAGAGAGCATGCAAACCTTCCAGTCCGCACCTCTGTACTCACGAGCTGTCGGCTTACCCAAACACAAACAAACTTCACATCAGAGAGGGACAAAAATAACTTAAGAGCCAAATCTGAAGTAATCTCTATCCATAATGTAATCAAAAAATACTCTGGGATTCTACTAAGCTGACTTTACCTCACAAGGGCTGACGCAGAATTAAAGCTAAACAAACACCACCCAACCACCACGGGAGAGAGGGAACCGTTCCAGGCCCAAACTCTCGCCTGCTGATAACCCAGAAACAGCTACACCACCACAGGGCACAACCCACCTTGATCTCGTAGTGCCGGTGTCGGTGCCGGCCCAGCTTGGCCAAGATCTCCTCCAGGTAGTACTCCTTCACCGGGTACATGAAACCCGGCACCTTGACCACAGGGCAATCCCCAAAGTAGTGTGAGAAACGCTGGTTGTCTCCCGTGGCGCTCATTAAGACCAGGCGCAGGTCAGGGTTGAGCTTCTGGATGCCTTTCAGCAGGATGAGCAGGAAATCGGTGTTGACGTCTCGCTCGTGGACCTCGTCCACCACGACGTGGCTGACACCCTCCAGGCTGGGGTTGCCCTGCAGCTTGCGTAGGAGGATGCCCACAGTGCAGAAGAGCAGGGCTCCTCCCCTGGCAGGTGGCTTGCTCTCCAGCCGTACCTGGTAGCCTACGTTCTTCCTCATGTTGGGACCCAACTCCTGGGCAACACGCTGGGCCACCGAGATGGCGCTGATCCTCCTTGGTTGGGTGATGACGACGTTGCAACGGGCGCCACGTCCCTCCAGGATGTAGTGTTCCAGCAGGAGCTGAGGGATCCTCGTGGTTTTCCCACAGCCTGTGTCTCCTGCTATTACCACTACAGGGTTCTGCTCAATGGCTGACAGGATGGTGTCCTTGTGAGGATCTACCGGCAGCGGGTGGCTCTCCTGCCACGAGGATCCTCTCCTTTTCCAGAGGGCCAGGAGGTTCTGGCTAAGGCGCACTTCCTCCGCTTCCAACATGGGGATATAGGTCTTGCCCGTGATTGCATCACTTATGGCACCAGATTCCTTGCTCAGGTTCATCATGTCATCAGCAATCCGGGGCCTGGATTCCCTGATGTCCACCGGATACTGGGAGAGATGGAGAAAGTTGGCAGGGACAGAAAGGTTAGTACCATCCTGAGAAGGACAGCAAGAAACAAGTTCCAGTTTCTTGAACTCAAGAACCCCAACTTGTGCCGGGGGGGGGTTTAAGATGGGTGTTAGGAAAACTTTTTCACACTGAAAGGGTTGTCAGGAATTAAAACAGGTGCCCAGGGCAGCGGTGGAGTCACCATCCCTGGAGGGATTTAGAAGATGTAGTGATTAGAGATATGGTTTAGAGATGGTTTTGGACAGCGTTAGGTCAATGGTTGGAGTCAACAATCTTATAGGTCCCTTCCAACCCAGACAATTCCACGACTCCAAGTGCCTGGAACAGACTCAGCCAGAAGGGCTTTGCCATCACCATGAAGCTCTGCTGAAGTCTCTTCAGATTTGAGGTAACTCGGCCACTTACACACTGAATTGAGGTTATTTAAAGTAAGAATCCATTTGGGCAGCTCCCTACATTTCCCTCTTTGTGTCCTCTATTTCGAGAGAGCTACTAGCACCGACGCCTGAACTGACAGGCACAAACCAGTAAATTAAGCTCTCCACGTCAGCGGCCGCACTGGGCACCAGCGGCGCAACGGTCCCTTCAAAGACAACTTTTGGGAACGATCAAGTTACACCACCCCCCCTCCTCAGGAAGCCTCCAGCTCAGCCAGAAATATTCTATCTTGGCAAAAGAAACATCAGAAGTCCCACATCCCACAGGAAGAACCAAGAAGGGCAACAACAGGTCCGGAGTTCTCTAGGGCACGTCTGAAAGCGCTGGCCCAGGCGTTCGCAGGACGTTACGTTCAGCTGCAGATCTGGTACGTTTGGATCCGGCCTTCTCAGAGTGACAAACCCAAGCCTTCCACCCACCGTGTGGCAGCTCGTGGTCACAGAAGCTCCTTAAAAGCTCCTGCTGTTTGTCTAACTTTTCTAGCCCTGACTTCAGCCACTTAGAGCAGGGCGGTCAGAAGCAGGCAGAGTCTTGGCTTCTGAGCTCGCTCACAGACTCACAGACTGTCAGGGATTGGAAGGGACCTTGAAAGCTCCTCCAGTCCAATCCCCCTGCTGGAGCAGGAACACCCAGAGCACATCACAGAGGAACATGTCCAGGCGAGTCTGGAATGTCTCCAGAGAAGGAGACTCCACCACCTCCCTGGGCAGCCCCTGCCAGTGCTCCCTCACCCTCACCATGAAGAGGTTCCTCCTCATATTTAACTGGAGCCTCCTCTGTTCCAGCTCCCACCCATTGCCCCTTGTCTTGTCACTGGGTGTCACTGGGAAGAGCCTGGCTCCATCCTCCTGACACTCACCCTTTCCAGATTTATAAACATGAATAAGGTCCCCCCTCAGTCTCCTCTTCTCCAAGCTCAAGAGACCCAGCTCCCTCAGCCTTTCCTCCTAGGGGAGATGCTCCACTCCCTCCATCATCTTGGTAGCCCTGCCCTGGACTCTCTCCAGCAGTTCCCTGTCCTTCTGGAACTGAGGGGCCCAGCACTGGACACCATATTCCAGATGGGGTCTCCCCAGGGCAGAGTAGAGGGGGAGGAGAACCTCTCTCCACCTACTGACCACCCCCCTTCTGATACACCCCAGGCTGCCATTGGCCTTCTTGGCCATGAGGGCACAGTGCTGGCTCACGGTCATCCTGCTGCCCACCAGGACCCCCAGCTCCCTTTCCCCTACGCTGCTCTCCAACAGGTCATTTCCCAACCTGTACTGGAACCTGGGGGGTTCCCCTACTGCTTCATTTCATTAACGTTCACTCTTTTGGTGAACTATCGAGCTATGAATTCCCTCAACGTTTTGACACAAAGCTCTCGGCCCACGTGCAATTCCTGGGGCTGAAAGATGAGATCAGCCCAAGGTGGCTCTCGGGGAGCTGAGGGAGCCTTACGTGATTCAGGTAGTTCTCGATCTTGCGCAGGGTTGCCTCGGGGACTTTGATGTGGCAGGGTTTCCTCTGGTTCTCCCCGAGCTCCCGGAGAGAAGTCATGTTGTACATAGCATGGCTGAGGGGGTTGTTGTTCTTGTCCACCAAGCCAAGGCTCTGCAAAAGAAGAGGAAAACACCACCATCAGGCACAGGAAGGCTGCACACAAAGTGCTGGTGTACAGAGAACAGGCTCCTTACCCCATGTCCCAGAGCCATCACTTCCTGACTTTGCCACAGCCAGAAACAAGATGTGATCCCAACCTCGACCCCAGTGGAAAGAACACTCTGGAGTCAACTGCCACTTGCCCCCAACACAACGCTCACAAGCTGGTCTTAAACAGACCCATCAGAGAATCAGCAGCCAGAACTCACAGAATCCTAGAATGGTTAGAGTTGCAAGGAACCTTAAAGATCATCAAGTTCTAACCCCCCTGCCCTGGGCAGGGACACCTCCCACCACACCAGGTTGCTCCAAGCCCCCTCCAACCTGGCCTTGAACCCCTCCAGGGATGGGGCAGCCACAGCTTCTCTGGGGGCTAAGTACATCTGGGACTTGGATGGACTGGTGTGAGTACAACGGATGGTTGCCAACGTGGTCTGTGTGACTCACAAGGAGAGGCCAACGGGGTTTCTTCAGCCTTGAGAAGAGAAGGCAATGGGATGATCTTGCTGAGGTCTACAATAACCTAACGGGAGGGTGGTGGATTGGGAAGACAAAGAACAACAGACACAATGGGGTACAAGGTACCATTTGGGGTTGGTCTCTCCTTCCAAGGAACAGGTGATGGACAAGAGGAAATGGTTTCAAGTTGCAGCAGGGAAGGTTTAGGTTGGTTATCAGGAAAAAATTCTTACAGCAAAAGGGTTATTGCACCTTGGACTGGGCTGCCCAGGGCAGTGGTGGAGTCACCATCCCTGGAGGGATTCAGAAGCCGGGCAG
>VZTM01032889.1:16357-31542 GCA_013400555.1 Jacana jacana
TGTAGAGGGATCTGGTGTAGGGGAGAACTTGTAGAGTGGGGCTGATGGTTGGACTCCATGATCCCAAGGGTCTCTGCCAACCTCTATGATTATATGATTCAAAAGCAACTGAACTGTTACACTAGCACTACAAACCAGATACTCAGAATTAGTAACTAAATCTGCTAATGCAAAGAACATCCCTAAAAACAACCACCACCACCAGGTCCTTACTGATCTTCCTCCTCTTGACTATTAAACAAATCAAAGATTTGCATTCATAAAATATGAAGTCAAGCAAGCAACCACGGTGAAGAAAAGAAGCAGATTTAATATTGCCCTCAAACCCAGGGGAATGGAAGCCTCTTCAGGCACAGAAGAATAAGAAAAGCAGGTAGCAAAAAGGCAGAAGCCAACCCAAAATGCAAGCATGCTCCAGAGAAGAAGCCTGTGCGCTCCCCTGTGATGACAGCCAGGTACAAAGCCAGGCTGCCCCACAGAGAGAATGCTGCAGTACCCAGGATTTGGCCCACCTACAGGCCACACCAGCACCATGAGAAGCTGCAGCTGAACTGTGAGGACAAAGAAAAGTCTTTCTTCTCTGCTGCCCTGGATTAGCAACCCTCAGGGCAGACGTACCTCGCATCCCTGCCTGGAGTTCGAGCATCCTGATGTGCCATAGGGAGGTAATCGGAAACATCGATCGCTTCTTCTTCCAGCTCTCCTTCCTCCAGTTCCCCTTCCTCCAACTCCCCTTCCTCCAGCTCTTCTCTCCTCATCGCTTTAGGCATCCTGCCCTGTTCCATGGGCTGGATAGAATCATCAGGCTCCATCCGTCGCCAGCAGGTGGACAAGTCAGCGAGAGAAGGGCCGGACTTGGAGCGCCACTTGCCCTCTGAGCACCACCTCTCGTCGGGACAGCCGAGCTGGTCAGCCAGGAGCCGGTACTTGGCGGCATCGAAAAGCTCATTCCTGGGCCCCAACAAACCCCAGCCCTACAAGAGAAACAACACAGCGGAGACACAGAGAGGGGAAACTCTGCAGGAAACCAAAATACATCTGGCCAAGGAGAGACAGGCAGGAGGAATTGCCTCCTACCCCACAGAAAAGGGGACTTTCACGACGATGAGGCCTCCCCCCTGCTGTCGTTTCCTAAGAGAGGGAATCCGTTCACTCCCCTCACTTCCCAGGGCACAAGTGTTCGGCATCGTATGGCTTGTTGGGAAGGGTGGGCCAAGATTTATTGATATTTTACAAACTATTAACTGTATTTAGCGCTCTGAAGTCTTGAAACCCACCTCAGAGCCTGAAATGCATCTTTTTGGGAAAGCTACTCCAGACAAGTGGAATCTGGGATAACACGAGATGAGGACTCAGGGAACGGGTCGTCTCCTTCCCCTTCACAGGAACAGTGATCTGGACGAGCAGCAGTAGGATCTCTCTAACCCAGAGTCAGAAGAATCCCTAATTACTGCTGTGCTACCACCTGCATCTAGGACTGAACCCCAGACGAAGCTCTGGCCACATCCAGAGCGACACACCCCGTGTCTTACCAGACCACCACAACCCATTGGAATTCACATCCTCAGGCCTCTCCAAATTACCCAAATCTGTGTTATTTTACGCTGCAGAAGTGGCTAAGACAGCGGGAATTCCCTTTGGGACCTGCTGTACTCAAAGCCACTACGTTCAGACAGTCCCTGCACCCATCAGGCACTGGTGTTATCCCAGATGGATGGCTATCTATTTAAAGCAGCATTTGCAGCTGCTCCTGCACCTCTGATGGCGCGAGGCCTCCCGTCCCGACAGTCAACGCTGGGTTACAGGTTTATTTGCCACCGAGTTCTAAGCTCTGAACCTGGGGTTTCCTGGGTGGGTTTAGTTCTATATTAAAAATACAGTTTAGTCACTTCCCCAAAGTTGGAGAAAAATATAAATTAGATAGGAGTTGATTTTTATTTTCCCCTTGAAAACTTCCAGGCTCTCAAAGAAAGCAGGAAACGATGCTTCTGTTGCATATTCCCCTGTGCTCAGCACTGGGGAGGCCACCCCTTGAGTCTGGTGTCCAGTTCTGGGCACCTCAACCCCAGAGAGATCTGGAGGGGCTGGAGCGAGTGCAGAGGAGGGACACGGAGCTGGGGAAGGGCCTGGAGAATCCATCCCCTGAGGAGCCATTGAGGGAGCTGGGAGTGTTGAGTGTGAGGAAGAGGAGGCTGAGGGGAGACCTCATCCCTCTCTACAACTGCTTGAAAGGGCATTGCAGAGAGGTTGGTGCTGGTCTCTTCTCACGGGCAATCAGGGATAGAAGGAGAGGGAATGGCTGCAAGCTGCAGCAGGGGAGGGTTAGGCTGGCCATGAGGCAAGAATTCTTCCCAGCAAGAGTGGTCAGAGCCTGGACTGGGCTGCCCAGGGAGGGGGTGGAGTCCCCACCCCTGACTGTGTTTCAGAGTAGATTGGATGTGGTGTTGAGGGATCTGGTGTAGGGGAGAACTTGTAGAGTGGGGCTGATGGTTGGACTCCATGATCCCAGGGGTCTCTGCCAACCTGAGTGATTCTATGATAGAATCATAGAATCATTTAGGTTGGAAGAGATATTGAGCAGCCAAAACAGAGCAGTAAGGTATTTTCAGATGTTAACTGAACCACCACACTGACATGATGTCAGCAGTGAAACTGGTTTTGCAAATGAGAGGATTAAAACAACCAGCCTAAGCACAGGGACCGACCGAAAACAATGGTAGCTCTCAAGCTGCAAGTCTTCACTTCTGAAGGCTTAATTTAAAAGCCACATAGTTATTTCTTAATGTGGGCTTCTTGATCTCCCAGCAAATCAAGAAGGTCTCATTCGTTAGGGCACCTGCAATGTCTCTTCAAGGCTCCTCAGTAGGAAGGGGAAAGGGAAACTCAAAAGCAAACTTGCTTGCTCAGGGTTACAGGCAGCCAGCGGCGGAACTGAGGAGAGAACTGCGTCTTCTTGTCAGGAACCTGCTACATAACGGCAGCTCTAACACCTTCAGAGCTCCACTGCTCCCAGTTGATACCAGTAATGCACAAACATCGACCATTTCCAGCCACAGGTAAGTGGCAGACTGGTGTAACTTTAAAAGAGCCATCGTAAAACAGAGTAAAATCGACACACACTGACTCACACAGAGAGGAAACGAGGTCCTCTGAAGGTACTACACGTGCAAGCACACACGGGTGTGTTAGTGAGCAGGAACAGCAAATACACTGGAGGGAAGGCTCTGCTTCTCACCACAGATGCTGGGACTAAGACAGAAGCTGCTTAAGAGGCAGGACATAAAGAGCAAGGACCAAAACTCAGAGAATTTAGCGAGTTCGTGCCTGGCTGGAGTAGGAGGGTTTTAAGATCCCGTGGATTCAGGCAGCTCAAGGTTTCACCAGCTACCCTTGGGTAACAGATGGGCCAACTAAGGAAGCGAACAGGCAAAGAAAGGGATGAGAGGCAGAAATCACATCATGGAAACAGGCATCTGCAGGCTCAAAGGCTCGTTTCTTCGAACTGCAGAGGAGCATAAGCTCACCTTGAAGAGCTGACAGGCTGCAGCTGCCGCCTGCCTCTCGGCGTCAATCTTCTTGGTCCCGTAGCCTTCTACTTCCACGTTCTTAGGCCATTTTATATGCAGGGTGACTTTCTGAAAAGCAAAGGTAACCAGTAAAGTGAGACAGCACAGAACAACTCCTCCCCGAGGAGCACAGCTACTTCAAACACCCCTGAACTCCAGGCAGAGAACTGCAAATGAAAATCCCCAACAAACCGCTCGCTCGGTGCCTTCATGGGAAGGTTCTTTCCAGTATTTTAGAAAGAAAAGCCTGGAAAAGGGATAGGAGGCGCCTGGAGTGACAAAGAAGCTGCACAGCTGAGCCAGGCTGACTCCCAGCACAGTGCCATGGACTCTGGGCCAGAGCTTCCCTGGCTGGGGTCTATCAGCTTGGAGGAACCAAACGCCCAGAGCTCGCAACCAAAATAATTCCATTTCAGAAGAAGCCTTCCTGCACCCACCACAGCACACCAGCCCGTGCCCCAGCAGCCACACACACCCTCTGACACACTTCCAGTCTCAAGGGCAAACAAAGCTCCCCCAGCACCTCCTTGCTGGAATTCATCGCAGTTACCCGGGAGTAACGAACTCCCCGGGCACACCGGGACCCAGCCCTGGGTCTGCGCTGCCCACACACGAGCTTCTGAGAGAACCAAGAGTCCCACCAGAGCTGCTCTTGGATGAGAGCAGCTGAAAAACCCGCAGAGGCAGCGACTGCTCAGAGCTGAACCCTGCCCTTTTGGTTTTATTTTTAAAACCCAAGAAGAAAAACCAACTCCAAATCAAGAACTCGTTCTACTCCTGGCCCTGCAGATGCTGCAGCCGAGTTTCTGCAAGGCTGAAAGGAGGGAAGTGCCTAAGGAATTCTCTCCTGTTTCTGCAGCAGAGATGAAAGGTGGCATTTAGGTCCGCTGGGAAAACCCCACCTAGAAGGGGAGAGAAAAGGCTCCTGACTTTTCGGCAGCCTGATCTGGCTGCCTGCCTGCCATCTGAATCTCATCTTACTGGAGGAAATTGCTGCCTGTTTTGCCCAGGGGCTCTGCATGAAAAGGCACAGACCTGCTGTGAAACAAAAAAAAACCCAGAAAGTCGGCTCAGGGAGGCCAAGTTACTGGGTGCTCGCAAGTGGAATTCCCAATCTCGCTCACTTCCCACCCAGGCTTCCCCAGGCCGTCTCACCCACCCTTCTGTCCAGCACCTTCTGGGCTGGTGGTTTGGGGGTGATTGGGGTTGTTTTTTTGCCATCCAACCCTGATTTTCTCCTTTATTAGTTTAGGTGGGGGTTTTTTGTTTCATTTTTAATCTCAAACTAACTACAACATTCATCCAGTTTAAGCCCCAGCAAGAAGACGAATTGATTACGACACCGAGATGATGAGGCGTCGGAAAGGGTATTCCAAAATGGAAAGGAGGAAACTGCCCAGCTGCTCGAGGAAAAGAAAAACAAACACAGAAATCATAAAGGGACTCTGTAGTAACCACTGTTAATGCATGGCCTGAAACGCAGGGAGGCTTCAAAAGGATGTGGTAATAAAAACTGTCTGGGAAGTTTGAGACACAACGTTATTGGAAAATGTTAATCCATCAGAACTGAATCTTTTCCTGGAATGGATGTTCCAGTCCAACTTCAGCTGGAAAAGGGCTTTCTGCTGGAGAACGAGGGCGGGAGGCAAAGCCTTGAACGCAGAGCACCCACCAGCTACGAACTCCCGCTTGGGTTAGAGCACAGGTTTGCACGGAGGCCTCCGGTGCCCCAGGAAGAGCCCAGGCCACTGGGCAAACCCTTTGCTTGGAATTCCTCTGCTTCATTTACCCAAAAGAGAGGCTGTATTTCATTTTAATTCCCATTCATCCCAGTCACTCGGTGGATCAGGAACCAGTTGATGACCACACTCAAAGCTGTGGTCAATGGCTCAATGTCTAAGCGGTGGCCAGTGATGAGTGGTGTTCCCCAGGGCTTGGTACTGGGACCAGTGTTGTTTAACATCTTTGTCACAGACAGGAGGATACAATGCACCCTCAGCAAGTTTGCTGACATCACCAAGCTGTGTGGAGTGGTCGACATGCTGGAGGGAAGGGATGCCATCCAGAGGGACCTGGGCAGGCTGGAGAGGTGGGCTCATGTAAATCTCATGAAGTTCAACCAGGCCAAGTGCAGGGTCCTGCACCTGGGACACGGCAATCCCAAGCACAAATCCAGGTTGGGGGGAGAATGGCTGGAGAGCAGCCCTGAGGAGAAGGGCTTGGGAGTGAAGGTGGGTGAGAAGCTCAACATGAGCTGGTAGTTCCCACTGGCAGCCCAGAAAGACAACCCCATCCTGGGCTGCATCAAAAGAAGCCTGGCCTGCAGGTCACGGGAGGTGATTCTACCCCTCTGCTCTGCACTCATGAGACCCCACTTGGAGCTCTGTGTCCAGCTCTGGAGTCCTCAGCACAGGAAGCACATGGACCTGTTGGAATGGGTGCAGCAGAGGGCTACAAAGGTGCTCAGGGGCTGGAGCCTGTCTGCTATGAGGACAGGCTGAGAGAGCTGGGGTTGTTCAGCCTGGAGAAGAGAAGGCTCCAGGGAGACCTTAGAGCAGCCTTCCAGTGTCTGAAGGAGCTACAGGGGAGCTGGGGAGGGACTCTGTGTCAGGGAGTGGAGCGACAGGACAAGGGGGAACGGATTTAAATTGAAAGAGGGGAGATTTAGCTTCGATACCAGAAAGAAATTCTTTCCTGTGAGGGTGGTGAGAGCCTGGGACAGGTTGCCCAGAGAAGCTGTGGCTGCCCCATCCCTGGAGGGGTTCAAGGCCAGGTTGGAGCGGGCTTGGAGCAACCTGGTGTGGTTGGAACAGGGGGGTTGGAACTCCATGATCTTTAAGGTCCCTTCCAGCTCTAACCATCCTGTGATTCTCTGATTTTGCCCGTAAGTAGCATTAGAAACCTTCCTCCATCACAAACAAAGCATTCCTCCCTGGTTGCAACTGAGTATTTTCTGTTGGGACATTTCTTCTGTTAGTACCTACCTACAACAAAGGTTAGTCTGAAAAGGTCTGAAATTCAGCATTTAAATGTTAAATTTTCCTTTTCTAAGGTAGTGGGTACACAGCCCAACATCTGAGCGTAGACTACCTGTCTTTCTGCTGAGAAAAGCCAGTTACAGCAAGATACCTA
This sequence comes from Jacana jacana, assembly GCA_013400555.1. Taxonomy (NCBI): domain Eukaryota; kingdom Metazoa; phylum Chordata; class Aves; order Charadriiformes; family Jacanidae; genus Jacana; species Jacana jacana. The sequence continues at coordinate 23,056 of VZTM01032889.1, forward strand.
AAGTAAAAAATAAATCCATCCTTCCCCCCACAAAAGGGGAGGGACGGGACCGAAACCTCGACAGAACTATTGAGGTACACGAAAATAAAGAGAAACAGGAAGAAGTGAGACCATTTCCTGTCTGAAAGATCATCACACAACTTCTACATGGAATTAAAACTCTTCTGTATTTTTCTCTACTGAAGAGGAATTTCCAGGATGAGCAGCATTCCCAGCTCGCTTCCCACTCCCTGTGCAACTTCCCGACCTGCCTCCCCCTCCAGCCCCATCCCATCAGGATTCTCACCTTTTTCCTGGGCCCATTGGTATGGATGTACACCAGCTTGTCCCTTGCATGAGAAATGCCCAGGGCTCGTCCGATCACGCTGTTGAGCAAGTTTTTAGGCTGTGGAAATTCCTTTAATAAGTCTCTGGAATCTGAAGAGAAGAAAAAAAAAGAAAAAAGAAAAAAAAAAAGAACTCAAGAGAGGAACTCAAAGTCTTATAATTCCTGTGCAGTCCTGCTCAAAGACATGTCCCAACACCTGCGTCGCTGCAGCTCCCTGAGCAGTGATGTCTACAGGGTTACAGAGAAAAAAGCGAGCGGAGGTTTGACTGAATCTCTGGGCAGCAGCAAAGTCTCCTGAGCTCCACATGCCAGACAACACTGCAATTCCCAACCAGCCAACACCACCCTACGTCCCGTGCTTCTGGAGCAGACAGATGACTCGGTTTTCTCCCCTCTTAAACGTGTAAGTGTTCTGTAGTTAAAGCTGCCACATGGACACTTCAACTCCATGACTCAGTGACACCAACAAACAGCTTACACTTCAGAAGCACAGAACAGAATCACAGAATCGTTAGAGTGACCTTAAAGAATCATTAGAGACCCTAAAGATCATCAAGTTCCAAATGCCTGCCCTGGGCAGGGACACCTCCCACCAGCCCAGGTTGCTCCAAGCCCCCGCCAACCTGGCCTTGAACCCCTCCAGGGATGGGGCAGCCACAGCTTCTCGGGGCAACCTGGGCCAGGCTCTCACCACCCTCCCAGCAAAGAAGTTCTTCCCCACAGCTCAGCTCCATCTCCCCTCTTTCAGGGTCAAACCCTTCTCCTATCGCTACACCCCCTCATGAAGAGTCCCTCCCCTTTCCAAGAACTTGGAAAGACGTTTTTCCCCCCCAAAGGATATAGTATCAACAGGAAGATCCCCAACGATGTAGGACTACATACACCTGTTGGATCCCAATTCACATATCCCAGCACAGGTTCCAAAGCCCAGATTAACACATGGAGCTGCTGCTGCTTCCTCACTATGGAGGCAAAAATGCCCTTGTTGGTCATTCTTTGACATCAAAAAAACCCCGAGTAATAATTATTTTGAACAGCCTTTGGTATTTTCAGGCACACACACCCCGACTTTGCTATTTCCATCCCATCATTGTGGGTCTCAACAACACACCAGTTGCACATTAGATCCAGCCACGGGCAGTAACATGAAATAACACCTGGGGACTTTCTACCTCTAGTCCCTTCTCCCTGAACTTACACAGATGGCTCGCTGAGAGGCTGCCACTATGGTTTGGTACTAACTTGCTCAGAACCCCCCCCGGACAGAAGTTTGCCAAGGCAGTCTCTGGAGATAAACCAGGAGATAAACCTTCCAAGTGGGAGCAGAGAAGCAGTGCCCGAGGCAGCAGGTAGGACTGGCTTCACTGAGCACGGCTCCCTGGCCCCAGCAGGTGAGAAAGGCTGCTCGGGCCTCGGCCCTTGCAGGAAGGGAGCGTGAATGAGGAGTTCAAATCACTCATTTTAAAAAAAAAGTAAACAATAATAAAAATCCCACTGCCCCCAGACAGGGCAACGTCCCACCCACCTCACGTTCCAGCCTCCTCCCTGGTGCCAACACCAGTGTTTCGTGAGGAACCTGCTCTAACTCACCTCTGGCAGCCATCACCACTGCCTCACTGCAGGGCACAGCCCTGATTTCCACCAGCCCAGCCAAGAGCAGATGAAGTTTAATGGGATAACGGTTCCCCCAAATGGGGAGACCCAACAGCTCCCCGTTGGGGCGAGGGGTAGGTAGGTGCCACGTCTCCCAGGCTCTACCTCCAGTACTGCTCCAGCTCCAGCACAGACCCCAGCGTACAGAGATGACTTGCAGCCGACAGGAATTCCTCATGGATTCCTAATCCGACAGGAAGCTAACCTGGAAGAAGGGAGTTCATTTGCCTTCACAGAATCTCAGAATGTCAGGGATTGGAAGGGACCTTGAAAGCTCCTCCAGTCCAACCCCCCTGCTGGAGCAGGAACACCCAGAGCACATCACAGAGGAACATGTCCAGGCAGGGTTGGGAATGTCTCCAGAGAAGGAGACTCCACCACCTCCCTGGGCAGCCCCTTCCACTGTTCAGTCACCCTCACTGTGAAGAAGTTCCTCCTCATATTGAAGTGGAACCTCCTCTGTTCCAGCTCCCACCCATTGCCCCTTGTCCTGTCATTGGATGTCACTGAGAAGAGCCTGGCTCCATCCTCCTGACACTCACCCTTTCCAGATTTATAAACATTAATTTGCTCGTTTCAGAAGAAAATGAGTCGTGTCCACAGTCCTGCAGGTACCCAAAATCAGAAGAGTTCACTCAACACCACAAACACAGGCGCCCCAGGTGGTCAGAACTTCAGTCTTCTTCTTGCAGACCATCAACAGGTCTGGGCACCATTTTTTAGAAGGTTTCTAATTCAGGGAGGTTTCGGCAAGGAGTGAGAAGTCGGTGACCCACGATCGTGGGCACTGCCAGAATCCGGAATTTCAGACCGATCGACCAAACCCAAGGAGAAATGACCCAACAGTCACACTCATCAGAGCATCACCGAGATCTGAAGAGTTTAGTGTCAGTTTTGAAAGGTCTTCTGTAGAAGAACCAGCTGAATCTCAGAGAAACCTCCCTTCAGAAGCCAAACAGATCAGAGAGAGCAGGACTTTGGGTTCCTTAACCTACGCTGGGAGAACCTACTCTGAAACAGAACCTCCCGTGATAAGGATGGCAAGAGCAGGGCATCGTTTGAAGACCGACCACGCTGTAATTTGACAGTTGTCTCGTTCTCACTCGCAGCTGGAACGGGCTCAGGTCAGTGTCAGTTTTCAACCTGGTGCAGGGAGGACAACTGGTATTTGAGGGCAGTGTCAAAACGAGCAGATCAAAACCAAGAAGGCCAATGGCATCCTGGGGGGCAACAGGAAGAGTGTGAGCAGCAGGTGGAGGGAGGTCATCCTCCCACTCTGCTCTGCCCTGGGAAGGCACCAGCTGGAGCACTGGGACCAGTGCCGGGCTCCCCGCTTCCAGAAGGACAGGGAACTGCTGGAGAGGGGCCAGCAGAGGAGCACCAAGAGGATGAGGGGCCTGGAGCATCTCTCTGCTGAGGAAAGGCTGAGGGACTTGGGGCTGTTGAGTCTGGAGAAGAGCAGACTGAGGGGGGATCTCATCAATGCCTATCATACTTCAAGGGTAGGTGTCAGGAGGATGGGGCCAGTCTGTTTCCAGTGGTGCCCAGTGAGAGGACAAGAGGGAACGGGCACAAACTGGACCATGGGAAGTTGCATCTCAAGATGAGGAGGAGGAAGTTGTTTGGTGTGAGGGTGTCAGAGCCCTGGCAGAGGCTGCCCAGAGAGGTGGTGGAGTCTCCTTCTCTGGAGACATTCCAAACCCACCTGGGCCAGTTCCTGTTCAACCTGCTCTGGGTGACTCTGCTCTGGCAGGGGGTTGAAGGAGATGATCTCCAGAGGTCCCTTCCAACCACAGATCATCCTGGGATTCTGTGAGAACCACCACCTGCTCAAATCTCCTTTGACTACTCCGACAGGGAAAGGACCATGCAACAGGATGGGCTTTCTGCTGCTCTCCCGCATCTGATGCTCAGCCACAGCATCTTCCATCAGAAATTAAACTGAGACAAGCTGCTGTCTCTCACATGTACTTGGGCAAAACTCTTGGGCAACAACAGAGGAACCCTAGGGAACCACGCTGGTTTATGAGCACTATTTGTCTGTGAATTGCCTTCTACGTGTTGGCCAAGAGAGTATGCAAACGGCCTCAGCCTCACAAAAAGCTACAAGCCAATTTTCTGTAATTATACAGCAAAAGTGACGTTTCTACCTACTCAGAGAGCAAGAACCACCTCGTTCAGACTTTGACCTGTTCAAGAAAACTGGAAAAGTGAGCAAGGTATTGGCACCCTGCAGTTCTATTCCATTCCACACGGCCGGGATGCAAGGAGGGAGGAGCACCAACACAGTTCCCAAATGCACCATTAAAGTCACTTAATAAATGAGAAATTAAAAAAACCCACCAAAACAAACCAAAAGCAACAGAACCCTCTAGCACCAGCCTGTATTATTTGCCTTCTGGTGGCTTCCCCTTTCAAAAACAATACCCTGAGAAATTGTGATAAACAAGAGGAGGAGGTAACAAGTACACTGCTTTGAAATGCCCACCCCAAGCAGGCAATTCCCTAATGCCAGAGCCAATTCCTTGCGTTCCGAGGCGACTCCACGGGCAGGACTAACTACTGAATCCGTTCTAGAGCGAAGGAGAATAGGATCCCTGAGTAACAAAGCCTGGTTCTGGTTTGCAGATCAGACCCTGAATTCCCAACCGAGACACAATGTACTCCTCACAGCTGACAATGCCACATTCAGCAGCACCAACAGCGACTCCAGGGCTTGATGGATTACCCTCGGCCCGTCCTTATCCCAAATTCAAGAGCTGAAAGGATCTTATCTTGTGCCTCACTCACTCATCATTTGTTTGGGTTTGTTTTTTTTTAAAGAAACGACCCCAAATTGCAGAACTGGATTTGCAGAATGGTTCCTTCCCTGCCAGATTGGCTTTCTTGGCATCTTCCTTCTGAGAAAGGGTATTTGGGGAGGAATCCTCTTAGGGGCAGGGAGTATAACCCAGTGCTCCCAAAACAAAAGCAAGCTGATTTTCAGCCTCAATTCCTATCAAGTCAGAGACAAATATGATGTCCCTACCGCAGCTCCGAGATCCTGAAAGACTATTAAAAGCCTGTCTTGGATAGCAGACAATTCAGGGTGGGGTTATCAAAGAAGCCAATTAACTAATTTAAGGTCCTCAGAGCCAGCGAGTGCTTTAAGTTTAACTTCATTGTGAAAAATCAATGACAATTCCAAGCACCACTGAAAGCAAAAGGGAAAAAAACCCAAACCCTCCCAGCTGTGGTGGCTAAACCTTCTATGAACCTCAACGAGTCCGAGAAGCAGAGACACCGTCGGGTGCAACGAGAAGAGCCCGGGGTCCTGCTCAAGGAAGACAGAGGAGCACAAGATCCAGTTCAACAGTTTCTCGTCTTCCCTGAAATTCTCTTCCCCGGGGGAAGCATCAAACGAGCACCCCTGGAGAAGCAACAAGTGAGCAGCAAGGACAAAGAGTTAAACACAGCACCCATCAGGCCAGAAGGCCCCGCAGTAATAAACTGGAGTCAGGGAGGAATGCTCCAAACGCATCAGAAATTGACAGGGAGGAAGAAGAAAGCCCCGTGGCTCCGTAATACCCATTCCATAAGGAATTAGCCCAGACACGTTTCACCAGGGAGAGATGGAGGGAGACAGAGAAGGTTCCACCTGGCAGTTTGGGTTAGAATCCACCAAACCAGCCTTACTTTGGGGTTTGTTTTGGTTTTTTTAAAGCATCATATAGCGCCCCTGAGCACGGCCCTGTTCAAGCACAGGCAGTCATAAAAAACACAAGCAGTTCTCACCTAAAAACTCAAAAATAGGCAAAAGTGAAAAGGCTCCTTCAAAAGCAAGTGAGATCAGCAGAGAATGAAAGTGCCTGATGGCCAACCTCCATCCTCAGAGGGGTTTGGAACTCGGCTGGAGACAGCCCTGATCACCTCGCTCTGAGAGGGGGATGAGGCCACTCGGGCATCTCGAGCTTCAGCCCCAGCTCAACTCTTCCGGGATACCATCAGACAGCGAGTGTAATTAGTCTCAGAAAGAGGCTTTCTTTGAGCAGAACAGAGGTCAAGATCATGTAAGTCTCAGCAAGGAGCGAGAAGCATCACAGACCTGAGAAGCTCTCTCCATCACACGCTCTGCTCCAAACCCCCCCCATCCAGCCAACGAAGCCTTAGATATTGATACCAATATAAGGCTGCTGGTTTCCACACTGGCCTCAAATCAGAGTTGATTTTTCCATATTGGTATCCCAGGCCAATAAAAAACCCAGCAGCCAGATGAAGAGAGCTAACATGACATCCCTTTATAAGTTGAAGGCTTAGAACTTGCCCTTATAAACAATTTTTTAAAATAACTTTTAGGATCTCGGGGCGTTCAGCTGTACAGGGTGGGCAGAGTTACAAGAAGACCTTTTTTTACCTGCTCATCTGAAACAAACCTTCCAATAGGGCCAAACTCTCACCAGAAGAGCCATCTGTGGTCAACCCACCACTCCAACTGGAAGGAGGAGGCCAATACCAGCTGTGAGAGGCTGTTAGTGACCCCCGGTGACACCACCGTGCTCCGGGGGACCTCCCGGGGGAGCCACCGCCTGGAGCCAAGCCAACGATGGCAACGGGCACTCCGGGCCCAAAGGTAAAACACTCTCTGAAAACACACATTAAGAACCAAAACCATGCTGAAGAATGAAGTACAAAAGAAGGAAAAATAAAAGAAGAGCCTACTACTTTTCTCAGGCAACACCTGACCCAGCTCATTAAACAACAATCTGGGGTGGTTTAGCATTTACTTTAGGAGTAAGCTTCAATTGCTCTGCTGAACAGCTTGAGTGCAACAACTAAAGGGCACCTGACTCTGAGCCACAAGATAGAATCACAGAATCACTCAGGTTGGCAGAGACCCTGGGGATCATGGAGTCCAACCATCAGCCCCACTCTACAAGTTCTCCCCTACACCAGATCCCTCAACACCACATCCAATCTACTCTGAAACACAGTCAGGGATGGGGACTCCACCCCCTCCCTGGGCAGCCCAGTCCAGGCTCTGACCACTCTTCCTGGGAAGAATTCTTGCCTCATGGCCAGCCTAACCCTCCCCTGCTGCAGCTTGCAGCCATTCCCTCTCCTTCTATCCCTGATTGCCCCTGAGAAGAGACCAGCACCAACCTCTCTGCAATGCCCTTTCAAGCAGTTGGAGAGAGGGATGAGGTCTCCCCTCAGCCTCCTCTTCCTCACACTCAACACTCCCAGCTCCCTCAATGGCTCCTCAGGAGATGGATTCTCCAGGCCCTTCCCCAGCTCCGTGTCCCTCCTCTGCCCTCGCTCCAGCCCCTCCAGATCTCTCTGGTGCTGAGGTGCCCAGAACTGGACACCAGACTCAAGGGGTGGCCTCCCCAGTGCTGAGCACAGGGGGACAATCCCCTCCCTGCTGCTGCTCAGGCTGAGCGAGGCTCCTGCTGGACGCAGCCAGAGCATCCCCCATCCACAGAGAGAAGGTGTTTTGTACAGAAGGTGCTGGAGGGTGGGAAAGAAGCGCAGAAGGAAGAAGGGGGAGGGAGGGGGGAAAGAAGTTTTTATGTACTAACAAACCACATTTCCAAAGTGGGAAGATGACAAGAAACGAAACTCAAATGAAACCAGTGGTTTTTGCAAAGGGAAAAAACGTAGCAGCTCAAGTCACTGCCTGGAAACAGGGAACTCCAGCACAAAACTACTCCTGTCTTTCTAGAAGCGCTGGTCACGCTTCACCATCTAAAGAGAAGCAAAACACGACACCAAAACACGCTTTTTTTTAAAAAAAGGTAACAATTCCTTCCACACAGCAGGACAGCATTTACCCTCCAGACTCCTGAACCCCGCGCCCTCTCCCGCACACGACTCCCAAGGCCTGACTTCCCAAAGAGAGAGACCTTCCAAGCTTCAGCCAGAGACACCGGCCCTGCCCACGTCTGGGGACGCTGCAGGCAGGAGGATGGCTGTTAGGGAGCGCGGCGCTGGGCTCAGGCCGCCGGATTACCTGGAGGAAGGCCAGACCCAAGCCCTTTGTACCTGGGAAGGCGGATGAAGCGATGCTCCGCTCCGCGGCGCGCTCCCGCTCTGACCTAACGGGACTCGCGGCGACGGCAGCGCGGTTCTCCTGGCGGATGCTCGATGGGCGTGCTCAATCCATCGGGATTTCGAGCAAAAGGCCCATTTCTGATATCTTTAGTTATTTACACACACACACACTCCCCATCTCTTACACGCACCAGGCCACGATGGGTGATGAGAAGCAGCCAGGACTTTTGGCCGGGGCCGGCTCGGCTCCACACCGGCGACCTTGAGCCGAAGTGCTCCACGCCCCCACCCTTTCCTTTTTAATCCAATTTTTTATTAATTTTTTTTTGCCCGTTTTCTGGCGAAACCCAACTCTCCCTGCCAACAAAGAGCGCCGCACACCCGCCCAGCGCGGCGGGGGCTGCCACAAAGGCCTCGGCCCTCGCTGCCCGCCGCAGCCCCCCTTCTCTGCCGCCCGCAACGGACACACCCCCCCC
>VZTM01032891.1:4664-26567 GCA_013400555.1 Jacana jacana
TCTATGATTCTATTAGGGTTGTCAGAGAGTCATATTAGCTTCTAAGGTGTGGCTAATATAACACATTTTGGAGCAGAGTTGTGCACGACTAACTGTGGAATGAGAAGCTCCTGTTATAGGTTCCTGCTGCAACTTCTGGTGGTTATGTGCTCCATACATAGGTCCTCTGTTGTGTAATTTGGAGGACCCACAGATGACTTGGTTTGTGCAGCTGAATTGAGGTCTACGTTTCTTCCTTGCAATTAAATCAATTACTTCTAGAGGCAACTCTGTTGACTATTGAGGGTATTATGAATGACCAACTTGAGTTGTAGATATCTTCTTAGGTAAAGGAAACCTTACCAGTTGTCTGTCACACTAGTAATTGTCTTACATTGAGGTGTTTTGGCGTTAGGTTTTCCTTTTTGATGATGTTCAAATTACAGCTCTTTCTGATGATTTATTTTTCCAGTTGCTTTGGGAAAATTCTGGCACCCTCATACCAGGTCATGGTATTTCTATTTCTAAATGAACCCATGAACCCAAGCAATGAAAACACGTATCTGTAACCATGACATGCACAACTATTGGATTCCTGTCATACTGCCTTAATATAAATGTTAAAGTGTCCCTAATGTGATTCTGGAATAAAATTTTAAAAAATATGCATTACGAATAGAGGTATATGAAACTTAGGCTCCTAAATTACTTTAACATTAAATTGTGGTTTTACTAGGGGATTTCAAAACATTCAGCACACACCTAGCAACTTTAAAACATTTCTCTATTTAAAGACTGTAGTTAGGTAATGCAAATGTCAGGTTTAGCTGGGAGATTGGAGAAAAATATGAGAGACTGAAACTAATCTGTACGCTAAACTCTCATGGTTGATTTTTCTAATGTGACTTTTGTCATGACTATCATTCTTCTCTGCCATGCTGGGACTGGAGAAGGGGCCACCCTGGGTGGTGGTTCTTCAGCTGGAGGTGAAAATTCACTACAGATGCTGTACTGAAGTCGTGCACAGTGACCAGCTTGATGTGTGAATCTGTCACTTGCTTAACAATTTGCCATATAAAAGCCTTCCCAGATTACTTTTCCCTTTTGCCACTTCTCCTTAGTGGCAACCTGTAGCTGATGCCAGCATCACGAGACTCATCGATGCATATTCCAATGTGATTTTTATCTTACAAGAGCTAAGCAAAAGTTTCTTAATTAACCCCCAAATAGTTAAATTCTCATTATTGAAATATTTACTTTTTACCTAAAGATTACATGAAGATTCAGGATCCTAATACCTAAGTTTTGAGTTGAAATACAGTGATTTTTTAGGACCATAGAGGATCTTAATTGTTCAGGTAGTTATGTTTCTTTTGCCTCCTGTATGTTTAATTTTGCAAGCATTAATACACATTTAATCACATAGACAGCTAAATACATCTTTTAAATGAATGTTCTGAATGAAATCCTGTCCATATATTCCAGTTGGTAGCAGAATTCCCATCTCACTTCACTGAGACCAGTCTGTCATCATCCTTCCACACGAAGCTCAAGCAGAAGCTGGGCTATGTATTGTAAGAATAAATTTAATTGTGAAGTTACAATAACTTCTGCCCAGAGCCCAAAATTCCTCTGTATCATTTGATTTCACTGTTATCCTTCCTCCTCTCCCAGCAGAAAGTGGGATATAGAGAGGCATCATTAAGACATGAGTCCACTTTGAGGAAGAAGTTGCAATAAATTCCTCCTCTCCATTTTAGCTGTTGTAGATGACCTTTTCCTCCTTGTTGCACTTGGCTTTAAATGAATGTAACTGAGAAATCTGTCAATTATTCTTTCTTTTGGAAGAATAATTATAATTGTCAAAATAGCCTGTGATGATCCTGTTTGTTCAGGTAGTTATGTTTGTTTTGACTCCTGTATGTTTAGTTTTGCAAGTATTAAAACAGCAACAGAGTGTTTCTTTTATTATTACTCCCTCAGATAATAACCTTTCTGTGCCATAAATAATAATAAAAAGTGAGTCATCGATAGTTTGCAGCTTCTTAGCTATAAGGTGTCTGCAAAAAAAATCAGCCTATTGCCTCCAGGGAGTAGATGAAAGGGAAAATGAGCATGTTTCTGCTTACTTTCTTGGCTCATTGCTTTATGGATATGTGGGATCTAAAAAATAAATGGTGGTCAGAAAAGAACAAACACATTTATTAGAGCAGTTAGAAAAAGACACTGTTTTGCTATTTGCCAAGGTCCTTCTGAATAGCATGTTTGGCAGCTACCAAATGACATGGCCTGCACAGAGCTGATTTTGACGAAGCCTCTGGGATGTGTTAAAAAGTAAACCAGAGCAAATCACGTACTGGAAAGCATAACTCAATCAAGGAAAAATGTATGATTAAGGGCGACATGGGCAAGAAAAGCTTTGCCAGAGCTCAGGGTAAATATTTGTATCAGTGTGAAGTGAAAGCTTCACATCGCTGATGTCAAGCAGCTGGAATTTTCATTGTTTATAAACTTTTGTTGTTACAGTTGGATTTTGGCAGAAAAGGTACCAAAGAGAGGACAGTTTCCCAGCAAGAAAGTTGGAGATTTGATAAAGCAGCTTGAACAGATAGGAATGTAAAGACGCAAAAAAAACCCCTCTCCATGCCTCTCAAAAATAGCATCTGACAACCAGTTGCCTTCTGACTTGCAGTTGACTTGCCCTGGTGGAGTTTTTCGAGTTTGTTTCTTTATGTGGGGGGAAAAAAAAGACACCGAGGATGACCACCAGACTCCTGCAGAGGTGACCAGCAACCATCAGATGATGAGATTTAAATGGTTGCTTTAAGAACTACAGATTTGATCTTGTTCCGAGTCCAGAGTTCATTTTTCTTCAGAGAACATTGCCAGTATGAGTCAAATATTTTAGTGAGGAGGGGAAAAAAAATATGACCTACTTGGGGATTGAACCCAATTCTTTGGATTCTGTCCAGGGGTCTTAAGGAGATAAACTAATATGACTCCTTCCCTTGCCCCTTATCCCCAATTTACTTAAACTGCAGCTATGGGCATATGTTGCTCTATTTTGCACCATATTTTATTCAGTGAGTTGCTTTTTTAAAGCATTTCAAGGATTTTAGAACTATGTATTTAATCTGTAATTAATTATTTCTTGGGGTAACTTTTTTTTCTTCTAGTCTTAGATAAACTGTGAGGGGTTTTTGGTTGTTGTTCGGCGTTGGGTACATCCTTGTAATACGGGAGAGAAATGATTCGTACACAGGCTCATTCAGTGTGAATGCATGGTTTTAACACTGGGGGGTTCTTTTGGTACTGCTTAGCTGGATGGTGATCCCGGGAGCTGCATATGGAGATGGTCTCCAGACTTCTCTCTGGGTAAATTTGCAGCTGAGCAGCTTGTTCTTCAGGAAGAAGGGGAAAAAGAAGGTATTGCACAGACCCCTTGGAAGGGGAAAATAAATAAATAAATAAAAACCCACTAAGAGCTTAGATCAGTGTAAACTCTGACACTTGGGATTAAATTCCCAGGTAAGGAGCTACTGAACTTTGAAGGAAGCTGGGTTCTGCTGAGGAGCTGGATGTGTTTGTGGCTGAAGTGTACATGCTCCGTTACACGTGTATGTGAAGATCCTTTTGATTTCGAGAGCTCTGTGTTTCTGTCAAAGTAAACCAGGGGCTATCCCTGCCAATGAAAAACAGTGCTCTGCAAGAACCTAACAACATTACCCAGCTGCACTAAGAATAGAAATCAAGCCCCTGCTGGTATAATTAAGAAATCTTCACTTCCAGTCCCTGGGCTTTAGAGACCTGGATCACTAACTAATTCCAATTTAGAGAGCTTTTTTGATAAGAGCTTTTGTAAACTAGGAAATAAGCTGAGAATGAAAACTTTTCATTGCAAGTATTTTAGCTACACACTCAGCCTGTTCAATGTTATTTAATGTTTGGTCTGTCCTGGAGGGAAATCAGATATATCAGCATTGAATTGAAGAAATACAGTGTACTCGTTCTCCTAGGGGTTTTGTAAAAGACGAAAGAAAGAAAGGAAAAAAAAAAAAAGTGACTCTCAGGCTCTCATCCATGGTCTCCGATCTTACAGTTGGAAAAAACCCAGCAATTTCATTCATAAATGTGGGGCCTGGCCATGTGGTCTTATGGCAGAGTCACCTCCCGAGATTCCCGGCTGGTCAGAGCTGGGGATAATGTAGGGGTAGAAACGCAGCCCGGGTGCAGATGGATGTTTGGCTGAATTTATTAATATCTTTCTGCAGCATGAACTCCACAGTTGATTGTGATCTCGTTTGTACTGGTTTGGCAGCTGGGTGGGAGCTGGGGTAGGGGAGTTGCTGTAGTTGACAGTGATGGGAGGGATCAATGTCACACCTGTTCTTTTCTTCTCCAAATGAGATTAAATACATATTTATCAATATATCTTCTCTCTAAATGGGAAACAGTTTGTCAAGGATAAAAATTCTCAGAAGCTTCACTGAACACGGCCCTGCTTTTTTTTTTTTTTTTTTATATACAGGTGGATAGTTTTGCTTTAGTTCCATTAGAGCTTCTATTTGATTCATCTCTGGTCCTTGTTCCGGGTTTTGGTTTTTTTTTAATTTTATCCAATCTTCACCAGTTAGGTGCCCCTTCTCCCATGGTTTCTTTGGCACAGCATGCAAATTCGGTCCTACTTCTGTGTGATTCAAACCTTGTAACCCACGCATTGCAGGAGGTTTAAAAGCACTGGTGAGATCACCCACCCACTCATTACTTATTCTTATTTTATGCATCATAGCGTAACAGGTCAAATATCTGCCTCGTAAAAGTGTGCGTTGAGAACGAACGGTTGCGGTTGTGCTGCACAGGAGGTGGAACAACGTGTTCTCTTTCTAACGCTGCTGTTGACATCCAAACCGCTCAATCTTTATCTATTTGCTTCCTCAACGAGGACGCAAGAACGCTCGTACCTACTACCATTTGAAAGTTATGCAAGTTATGGCTGTATTGGACCATGAAGTGAGAATCATCATAATGCTCGCTAAAAAATTCTTGTGAGTGATAGAGACTTTTTAAATGGCTTGTCTGCTGTTTCTCACATGTTGAGTGTGTAAGAGGGCTTTGTCTCAGTAGATGATGGTAATACTTCAAAACCTTTTGGAAATAGATTAACAAATGAATGGTCTCCTAATTTATTCTTAGGGAGGTCTTTCCTCTGTCTCTTACTGCATTCTTGTTGCTCTCCCGTAAGACCATGACCCCTCTGTCTCCCTTGGGCACGGACGGTGACTCCATGGCAAACAGCAAGGCTGGCTCTGAGCCTTAGTCACCCCCAGCATTTGTGGTTTTGTATTGCTTCTGTGATATTTCCTTGTCCTTTTTCTTTCTTTTTTTTCTTTCTTTTTTTTTTTTTTAATTTTTTAAAAAGCCAAAGTCTAAGAAGTAGGAGATCATGGCCTGATTACTCCTAATCTGCAGAGCTTTCTGAGCAGTGTACTCTAGCTGATGTAAAGCAGATTGGACTTGCTATCTGGGATCAAAAGAAACACTGTTCATGAGCATCCCTGGGGTGGTTTAGGCTCACCTCCTTACCTCCTTTCCTCCTTCCAAGATTTGGTGTACATCCTAATTGTTGTCTTTCCAAACAATATGATGTTAGGAATTGCTATATAGGAACTTCTATAACGGAAATGGGATTAAAGCTCTGAACAGATCTGGTGCTGCCACTGTCAAAAGACTGCATAAGAAATGAATCACACTGCTTTGATCTAACAAGGAGTTAACTGTACTGGGCAGTTAACATAAAGGAACAAAATACACTCAAAATACCTCTGTATTTTTGTTTTGTTTTGTTTTGTTTTGTTTTTTTTTGGGGTTTACACCTACCATGCTTGCAGAGCTCCTTATAGAAGGCCTTCTGTGAGGTGGCAGAAGATGGTGTTGCCCAGGAGATGGGTGATACCTTCTGATCCCTTCGGTATCTGAGGAAGATGGGTTTTGGTTGTAGATACATACTGTTTCCATTGGTAGCATTTCCTTCTCAAGGTTCTCCTGACTGCTGTGGGGAGAGCGATCTTGTAGTTGGGAACCTGACCAAATAACCTTCTCAAGGTCAATAGTTGCTGTCACCAGCCCTTCTCAGAAAGGATTGACCTCTCTACCACAGGGGAGCTGTTTCCTAAGTAATGAGACAGCAGGATGAGACGCCACCTGGATGAAAACCTGGGGGCAAGCTGCCCCCAGGGCAGAAAGCATCAGCTGGTGCTGACCTCAGCCCTGCTGCCTCCTGGAGTTCTGCAGTAGTGCAGTGAGGGCATGGGGAGACCCAGGCTGGCGACCAAGCTTCAGACACAGTTAGCATTTATTTGGGCATGTAGCCCCCCCATGTGATCCAGTACTCTGCCTCAAACATATATCTTCTGCAAGAGATATACTATTGTATGTTATCGAAGTCAAAGCTTGAATTTGTGTTTAAGGATATATCTATATATTAATTTTTTTTTTTTAGTAAGTAGAAAATAGGAATGATTCTACTCGGTGCTTTCAGAGGCTGGCTACTGCTTTTAAAAGTTACAACCCCAATCATGTTTTTGAAGCTTGAATTTTTTTAAGAAGGGCAAGAGTACAATTTA
This sequence comes from Jacana jacana, assembly GCA_013400555.1. Taxonomy (NCBI): domain Eukaryota; kingdom Metazoa; phylum Chordata; class Aves; order Charadriiformes; family Jacanidae; genus Jacana; species Jacana jacana. Next base: position 11,267 of record VZTM01032891.1, read on the forward strand.
GACAAACATTTTTTTTTTTATTTTTTATTTTTTTCCTGGAATGATGAAACTACTGCACTGCAATCAAACTGCAATAAAAATGTGAAATACTGTCAGACGATATGAAGCTGGTGCAAATGAAAGCCAGCGATACAGACAGAATCCTAAAATAAATTCCAGGAAAAAAGCAGGCTATTTACTTTCAAAATACAGAAAGTGAACTAACCTTAAAAGTACTTGGGCAATGCAATAGCTTTACCTGTGTTCGTGTTCAGCTGAAATAAAAAGACGTATCTCTCTCTGGTGGAAATAAATATTTTTTTGAAAAAGAATAATTAAAATGAAAACTGTTGAAACAAAAAGGCTCCTGGAGCAGTCAGTGAAGGAAAGCCAGGGCTGCTGGAGTCAGCTTTGCGAAGGGGACTGTAGGTGGAGCTCGGCTCTGCGATTCCTCGCTGCCAGCTCCACAATGAAGCAATTGTTTCCCAGTCTCCGCTCAGCAATTCCTGCTTCCCCTCTCTGTGCTTTTTGGTCGCATGTTCTATTTATTTTAATGTATACCTTTGCGCAAAGCCTGTCTCTGAGTGGTTAGATACCCCGTCGATATGTGGCCTTCAAGGAGGGGCCGGGGGGGGGTGGTAGTGCAGCCTATTCCCATGACATCCGTGGGCTTTGTAGAGCCAAAAAAACCTTCTCAGGAACACCTAATCCTTGGGTTCCCTCCAAGTACCACAATCTCTCTGCACAACTGACATGGGCCACTTGGGACACTTGAGGGCTTTAGGTGTGTCTCTCTGAAGTCAGCCACAGCCAAGCATGAGGCAAATGTGCCCAGACCAAAGAAAATAAATTATGTGGGCTCCAATTTTCAGCAGTTATGAAGTATTAAATTGCACATCTGAAGAATTCACTCTGGGATTAACCCTTTGGAACCTGCATGGAGCCTGGTGGTGGCTCCTCCTGGAGGAACCAGGGCTGCCTGTGTTTCAAAGGCATGTGGGTCATTGATCACAAGGCTGGAACGCTAATTGAAAGATGTGTCATAATTAACTGTTAACACTAAAAAGGGAAACTGGGAACGAGGGGAAGAAGGACCTGGTACCTGCACAGAAGCAGCATAGGGGGGAGGCAAGAAGCAGCTCTGGCTTTTGGTGCTTCTCCAGGTGCATCCCGGGAGGGTCCTGTGTGCCACCAAAGTTTTTTTTAATGAAACTGTAAAGCTCTAGACCCCCTTCTAGAATCACAAGTGCGGCTTCCAGGGCAATATTACCACGCACTTAAGCACAATTAGTATGGCCCCTGTAGCTGGCTCTTTATTCAGGTTTGAAGAAGTGGTTGGGAGCCAATGCAATTCTGCTGAAATTCTTGCTAAAAAGCTACTGAAAAGGCATTAGCTCTTGGTGAGAGATACAAAAAGTACATCCTGCCCTGTCTCCCTCAAGTATTTCTGGTTCCCCACAACCATCTGTAACATCAAATATCTGGTACATTATGTTGCTGAAACTTAAAGTGTAAACCCCAGACTGGAAAAACAAACGGCTGATTTGTGTCTGTGTGTGTATTTTTTTTAAAGGTATTTTCTTAAGCAAATAATTAGCCTGTGAAACCCATAATAATAAACAAATAGACAATTATTCAGAAGGAGGCTTTGGACTTGTTCACCCACTCCCCTCTTGTTGCACTAATTAAAGTTTGTAATCTTCCTGCAAACCAATCCTCAACTAAGTTTTGTAATAACTCTAGAAAGCTGCTCTGTTGGTGAGCTGATGTACCCGAGCTGTTATCTCCTGGCAAATACAATTTTCCCAGAGATAAAAATCACAAAGCTTTTGCAATCATTACATGTTGGTTTGGGTTGGTTTGTTTGTTTGTTGTTTGGTGGTGTTTGACTTTTGTAAGGACATGATCCTGAAAGTAGTGCAAAGCATAGTATTTTGTGTGCATGAGGAGCAAATCTGGGAGATAGCTTGTGATCTCCAAAGGCGGGCAAGTTGTGATAAACCCCCCAGCTAGTCCCTGCCCTGCCTTGCTGGGATTATGAGTGACTGTGGTGACCCTCTCTGAGAAGAGACATATTGTGGGGCTCATGGGTCATGAGGATTCTGGGTTGGCCCAACTTCATAGCAGCTAGAAGGGGAGTAGAAGAGACACAAGCAACTTTTGGAGGTCATCTCTGAGGTTTCAGGACTTGCTCTGGCCCTGTTGGCTGTAACCTCTGTGGTAGGGGGGGAAACTACAGTGGCCCTGTAAAATTTTGGGCTTGCAAAATGCTGTGTATACCATTAAACTGCTTTTAAGCTTATACGCTTCTTGGACATGATGGTTTTGCAAGGTTTGTTTTACAGATGAGTCTCTCTTTGGCTTGAGAGTGTCTTTCCAAACTCCCTTATTTCTACTTTCCCTGCCCAATGACATGATAGATTTAAAGTACAAGTTAATTTTCCACCTCTGTATTTTTATGAAGGTTTTCACTAAAGAATAGGCCCAATGTCTGAGGGGGAGACAGTTGTAAGCACCAGTAAAAGATAAGGCACGAAGAAGATATACATGGTATTTTTGTATATTTTGAAAAGGGCCTCACAAGTGAAGATGTGTTGCTTTTTCCAGTAGTATCTCCTCATCTTTAAAGTCTACTGTATTAGGCAATGAATCAGGAACTGGATATGTGTGTGGGGTGTGTATTTTTTTGTTGGGTTTCTATTTTTTTAAGACTATCTCTTTTTTGATGTTCCTTTCGGTAGCGTGAGAATTTTCCAGAAGCAGTTTAATGGGTTCAGTGTCCTGACTATGTATTTTTACTAACGTGTGGCATTGGAATTCATGTAAACTGGGATTTTAGGAGCCTTTGGAGAAAAAGAATGAAACCTATAGTACCGGAGTAACACCATGAAAAAAGTGAATCTCTCCTATGTGCATAGGCAAATGGGCAACGAGAGAAAATGACTGGTTTCATGGGTTGCAAGTAGCCTGTTAATTTATTTATTTAATTTTTTTTTTGATAAAACTTGGAAGAGGAATTATTCTATGGCTATTTTGATGAAACGTGAAGATTTTTATGTATAACTCTCACTCCAGTTTTGTCTGACTGTCTCAGAGCTTTCTGTAGGAGGTTGCTCTGCACAAGGAACCCCCTATGTAAACTTTTCCCTGGGGTATCCAGGAGGTTTTGAGTGTGTGCAGGAGCTTTCCCAGTGCCTGACCAGTACTTGCCACTTGGCTACACAGTGCTCTGTTCTTGTGTTTCCTCCAGACAACATCACTGTGTCTATCCTTAGCTGAGAGCCCGTTAGCATAAGCGAGAAATATTCAGGCGTAGGGATAAAATGCCTTGACTGGAGTGTTACGCTGAAGTTACATCAATTTACCTCTTTCATCCCTCCCCTGCTCCCTCCAGCCCACAAGAACATGAGTTAGGCCCATGTCAGCCCAGATTTTCAGGTTTAACTCTGAATCTATTTTCTTTTTTGGGTTTTAAGTCAGGCCCTTGATGCTTCCTATATGTCTCTTTTTTGTGGTTGATTTCTTCCTCTTTTCAGGCTTGTAAAGTTCAGAGATATAGGGTGATGTACACAAAATCAGGTCTTTGCTTATAATCCCAAAATCCAATTGGAAGTCATTCCAGAAGACCCAGAAAGTGCAGGAGTGTTTACTTGTTGCACTTTATTGCTAGAAGGATGAAAGTTATATTTGTTGGAAGTGGTTTAACACTGTTGTAGCCCCGTAGTTACCTATCTATGTAGCAATTGAGAGGTTAATTTTCAATGTCCTGTTGACATAAAAAAAAACCCAAAAAACTGATAGTGAAGTAATCATTGCTTTTTAGGATCAAACATAAAGTGTTTCTGGAACACATGAAAATAGTTCTGTGTGGATTTTTTGGTCTGCTAAAAAGAAAAGAGGATTTGGGAAGTGTGGAATAGAGTTGTATGCAAGGGTTTTAATGTGGATTAGAACACCAAAGCATTGTGGTACATCTGTTTCTGGGCCAAAATACCATTGAGATGAGGCCAAATGAAAAACCTGGATCTAGAGCCTCTTCCCAACATCCCTGGTTTGATGTTGTTTAAGTTGCTGGTTTGGTTCCAACTGTAGGGCAAGCTGGTATTCCCATGTTCTGGTCATGAAGACCTTGAACACATGAGTTTCCTAGCATCTATATTTAATAGACTCAGATGATTTCCCGAAGCTTTCCTGAGGTCCAGTTTTCAACCCAATCAAGGTCTTTTGTAGAATTCAGAGTCAAGTGGAAAGTGCGAAAACTGGACAGTAATCAGAGAAATGCAACGAATGCATGAACTGGGAGGTAAGGGGTAAGGTGCCTCCTGTGACTTATTAGATCCAAAACAGCTCTGAGGATATTCTCTCTCCTGTTCAAGGGAAACCAGATCCAAGTGATTTCTTTGCTCTGTTCCCTTTGTAAAGTAGCTATGAGGAAAATTGCAGATAAGTCTCAGCCAGAAAATCCATCTGGTATGAGAAGAAGGGGCCAGAGTACAGCTCTTTGAACACTCAAGACTGCCTTCTGTCTTGACTAAACTATCTCCTGCCCTGCCTGTTGTTAGGGTCTCCTGTTCCTCTTTGGCTTTTCACATCAGCTTTAGAATGGCACCTTCACTATCCATGACTTCATATAAAAAAAAAACAACCCAAACAACTGTCTTCAAATCTTGAAGGATTTAGCATGGCATTTACAACCCTTGTGTGGGTGTCCTGCTCATTTTCCTTCCCAGGTTTCTCTTGCGTTGGTCTGTATATGGCCCTGTACCTGCATCTGTGTAATGGAGGGGCAGCAATGGGTCATTGGGACCAAAGTCTGGGGCCAGAGGAAACTCTGTGGCAGGCCTGTTCTTCCAGTTGGCACTTACGCTGGTTCCAAATCCCCCCCCCCAGTAATAGTTGCTGTAGTTCACAATTTTCAACCAAATTTAGAACAGAAAAAAATGGTTTTGTGTTGAATTTTGTGTTCAAAATGAACGGAAACACTCAATGTAAGAAGTTTTTTAAGTGGAGAGATTGTTTTGAAACTGTAAAGACAAAGTGTTTCTTGCTTCTAAAATTTTTCAATTAATGTGCGTTTACTTAAAAACAAATTCTCAAATTGTAGCATTTTTGCAAAGGCAGCATGAGTTTTTTCTGAGTGAAGCAGGGTATGGCTGAGAGATTGTCCGCATCACACCTATGGCTTCTGCTGAAATATTTGCAGGGAGTAGAACAGAGCAAATTGAGAGGGACCCGATTACTTCAGAGTACACTGTTTGCTGCAGAGTCTGAGATGTAGTTGGCTTGGGGGTCTTGTGCAGCCTTGCTAGCCCTTCCACTGCTAGAAGGGCTGTGTCAGATGGAGTTCCATGCTTGGGATGATAGCGACGTAGCGTGCCAGGTGGGAAAACAAAAATTGCTATTGCCCAAGCTGACATGCTTCAATGTCAGTCACCTCTAAATAGCTACAAGAACTTGCTTTTAGGCAATTTCAGGGCAGGAAGAAAAAGAATGCTTGAAGGTAAGATCAGGCACAGCTGCGACAATATATCCCTGAGGGCATCTAATGTGCATGGAGTAAAAGTTAAGGGATGTGTCTCAGGAGGTTTAAACCTCTCCTTTACCTTTTCTGTCATCTGGCTGGGAAGGCAATTATTCTAATTTTCACATGGCCACAAGTTGCAATGGAACATTTCTGTGCCTTGTGTTTTCTTTTGTTACTGTCTGTCTTCTGCTTTGTAAAGAAAAAGTCTTGCGCTGGTCTCACCCAGCAGCTGGTGATACTTATTCTACAGTGGTCTTTTTGCTGTGTGCTAGATGAAATTGGGTGCGCTGGGTCAATTATGTACTGGTGACCCCATACCTACCCGTGAGATATAGATGATTCCAGCTACAGGCAATGCAGCTGGGGCTTTGCAGTGCTGACCTCAATCTGAATATGTCCATCAGTAGATGATAACTGGGTAGAGGAGAAACTAGTGCTTCTGATGGCAGGAGACCCAAAGTTACCTCTATCAGGTACCGTAACTGAGATTCTAGATGGGTGTTATGTGCCCAGACAGCATGAAGCAAACCCATAGAATTCCTTGTGTTGAGATGGAATTTCCTGTGTTCCAGTTTCTGACTGTTGCCGCTTGTCCTGTCACTGGGCATCGCTGAGAAGAGTCTGGCCCCATTCTCTTGATAGCTGCCCTTTAGATATTTGTAAGCATTGATGAGGTCCCCTCCCAGTCTTCTCCTCTCCAAGCTAAACAGACCCACGTCTCTCAACCTTTTCTAAGAGAGGTGCCCCACTCCATTGATCTTTGCTGTAGCCCTTTGCTGTACCTTCTCCAGCAGGTCCCTGTCCTTCTTGAATTGGGGAACCCAGAACTGGACACAGTGCTGCAGATGTGGCTTCACTAGGGCAAACCAGAGTGGGAGGATGACCTCCCTTGACCTGCTGGCCACATTCTCTCTAACGTACCCCAGGAACCTGTTGGCCTTCTAGGCCACAAGGGCACATTGCTTGCCTCATGGTAAGCTCATTATCCACCAGGATTCCCATGTCCTTCTCCACATAGCTGTTCTCCAGCAGGTCCACCCCTAACCTGCACTAGTGTATGGGGTTATTCCTCCCTGGGTGCAGTTCCCTATGCTTACTCTTGGTGAACTTAATTACGTTCAACACCTTGCTCTGTTGTGACTCAGCAGCTCCTCCACGTGTGCAGACCCAGCTCAGGGCACAGAACATCGTCATGGTGGTTGGTGGATCGTGGTGAGGTGCAAAGGCATCTTGGGCTGCTGGCCCTGCTAAGCACCGTGAGCTGCCATCCTCCCCCGCGACGGCTTCGCTAACCCCCTGCAGCGACAGCAGGTCTCACTTGAAACCGTTTCAGAGCCGCAGATGACACGGAGAATCAGGCATCTGACATTTGCAAGGAGATTGAAATGATTCACTGTTCTCAAAGATACACTTCTCGGGGAGACCCCCACTGCTGTTGCTATTTGTGCTGATAAATTTTTCTTATGTTTTTTTTCTTTTTTTTTCTGTTCTGTGGAATATTGTGTTGCTTTGGCAGATTGATTATAGCCTGGAAAACATCACCTTGGCCTTTTTGGTGGGGCAGCAGTGGTGCCCTTGATCTGAAAATGTGTATGTGATTTGGGTAATGGCTATTTTTATTAAATCTGTCCTAATGGAGAAGTAATCTGAAGGCAGTAGCTTTTTCCAAAGACAGCAGATTTAGCAGCAGTGTGGACCAGAGAGGGGCACGGGGTGAAAAAAGCTCCTTTGCACTCATGCCTGTATTTGTGCCTCCGTGACCCTGTCCTGTGGCATGTCCCTGTCCTCGGGACTGGTGTGCTACCTCTCTCACCCCATCCTCCCTGTCCTCATGCTTGAGACGGCAGAGATGATGCCTTGTGCCTGGGCAGGACGTGTCATGGGTGAGACATTTTCTGGAAAGGTTGACCAACTGAAAAAGCCACAGAGGCTCTGTTAGCTGTGTATTTCCCAGTGCTTTTACGTTTATTTTTGTTTGTATAAACAGGGGGTGGAGGTGGTGTTAGAGTATGAGACTATGGAGAGGTGGTTGGACTCTTCAAAAGGATGGTAAACTGAGTAAAAAGTAGTTATATTGTTATTGAACTGGGACCACCACCTGTATTGAGAGAGGACTGGGGACAGGATCAGAGGTGGTAAATCTTTATCCTAAATTTAATCCTCTGAGATCTTTACACAAGAGAAACAAAGCTTAAAGGCGGAATTATTTTTTTCTTTCTGCATTCTTATGTTTCCTGTGTTGTTGGGGCCTTTTTGCTTGGAGTCTTTAAAAGAAAGAACTTTCGTTAGGCTTAAGAGAAGTTTCTGGCTTTTGCTATCTATACCATTGAAGTTAAGCTATATAAGGAAACGGTATGATGAGGTGCCACATATAGTCGCTACACCTGAACATGGCTGTCTGCTACACCTGAACATGGCCTCAAAGTCTTAGTGAGGAGATACTGAAGCTTTGCACAGCGCTAGCAGTCACTGTCCTGCCTACAGCCCATGGCTCTCCCAGGATAGAGGCCCCTACGTGTCCTCTCGGGAACAGCCATTGCTGCTGGAGTGGCACTTTGCTCAGTTGAAAACCACTCCGGGTTTAAAAGCAAAACTTGCACCATATCAGGTTTTTAGGAACAGAGCTCACTTAAAAAAAGACAGAGTTTCTTTAAGGTTTCTTTAACCCCATTAACACAGCTGTTAAGAACATAACCACCAGACTGTGTTTATTTTTTGTGGGAATTCTTGGCAATCACTCAAGGGATGCTATTTCCCCCACTTTTTTACTTCTCCCTCCACTAGAGGTAGAAATTCAGCCTTTTCCTCTATCAAAGAGAGTGGGGAAAGCTGCCATCAGGGCTCGCTGCTCAAGTCACAGGGATAACAAAAACTAACAAGTTGCTTTGCGATAAGAAGTCTAAATCGGGTGATCCTGATCCCTTAATAGAGTGTCTTTTCATAAGAGAATGGAGAATGGAGAGATCTTGGTTCTAGGCTCTGAGCACTGAGATGCATCTGACCTATGGTGGCAGCGTATCCAGTTACTGTACCTCTCTTAAATTGTGACACAAAATATTTGTGTAAACAGTAATGTGACTCCCTTCTTCCCTTGCTGCCCAATTTCTTGGCATATGAAACAAGAATTAGTTGGGTCTTTTGCAGAACTTCTAGCAGGTCCTCAGATAAATCTCAGCTGGCTCAAAACCACATAAGTCTTCCACCTGTATCTATTGGTAGAAAAGGCCACACAGAAAGTAAAAACCCATAAATTTTAATAAATGAAAAATTTTCTAGGCTTTTCTTTTTATACACAAGGTAATTTTCAAAATGTTGCAACGTTCTCCTTTACCTTGATAGTCCCATCTTTCACCAGTTTTGACTCTAGTCACTGCGTAAGTCAGAATTGGAACGAAAACCACTTTTAAAAATAGAGGGAAAATTGAATAAGTGCTTTGTATTGGGTGGGCAGCATCTCGCAAATTGTTAATTTTTCTATCAAAATGTTTCTTATGATTTTTAACAAGGGAAAAATAACTATTTCTGGGTTTAATATATTTACAGCATTGGCTTAGTACAAGGAAAGAAGCAAATCTAAAAGTGGACGCTTGAGAAGTAAATGTTAAGATAAATAGTGAACACTTGAATTTTAGGCACGCGAGGACGATTATTGTCAAGGATGGAGTTAAGACTGATCTGACACCAGTAATTCTCTGCTAATTTAATTTTTGACATCAAAAGGGTGAAACAATCCCATGCACGCAAACTATTGCAATATTTTAGTATTATTCGAGGTAAGGGTTTGGGGGTTTTTTTTAAGAATAAGTATTGGAAGTGAAAGAACGATCAGAACTTAATTTCATCTTTAATGCCATTATTTTGTATATGCTTACACTAGCTGTCTAATACTCTATCTGCACTGAGTACTCCCATTCATAATCAGGTGATGTAGAGGATGTGGTTTCCCCCATGTGCTGCTGCCTTCATTAGTAAGTATGGATTTAGGACTGCTGTGAAAGGTTAGGCTAAATTGCCTATTGCAGTTCAGCAGCTTGAACAACCTTAGGAAATGAAAGTCTTTTAACCTTAGTGCAGCAGTGATATGACTTAATGGTGCTGTTATCACCTTATAATAACGCAACTGCATGTGAAGCAAGTTGTCCATAGGCCGTTGTTTCCTGCAGAGATGATGGCTCGCAGTAACACAGCCCAATGGGCAATCTTGAGAGAAACTGTCTGAGATCTTAAAAAGGGCCAGTCAATTAATTTGTTCCATCCCTGCAGGTCAGGAGAAAGATAAAAATCACTGCTGTTTACAGCTGATTGTCTCATATTAAATATAATTATTTTAAACGTTTGGCTACGTTTTCCATGTGTTGTGCCAAGGGCTGGGCCACGCACTCTCCACCGGCACCAGTTGGGGTTGGGACAGTCAACTCTGCGGTACATCGAAACCTTGCACCTGCGACTTGTAGGAATAAAACACCTTGCCCTCCTTTATGAGCCTCATGTTACTGGACCCTGCCTGTGCATCAGCTTCCATGCTGTTCTTTTCTCCTTCTGGTATTTTTTTCTCTATCCTGCCGCTCATCCGCTTGCCGCTCTGCACGTGGTGAGTGGTGGCACTCCGATGGCTTGCGTTTTATGTCCACGCAGCTCTAGCGTTCCCTTACCATATGGTCATCCTGATGTTACCATTTGCCTCAATCATCCTTTTTGTAGCTGCTTGAACATCTTAATTGATCTCATGAGCTATGTTAAAGATTTATAACAGACGTCGGTGTAATTCATTTCACAAGCACGTAACTCTGCCTTTCCATCTGATTGGGTGTCCACACCTCTCTCTCATAAAAATGTACACAAAGCATGGTCTTTTGTCTCTGTGGTGAAATAATGGGTGTCTTGAAGGATATTAGAAACCTTGTACCACTCTACCCCAGCCAAAAGGATAAGCTCTGGTCTCACAGTTGTTGCTAATAAGATGCTCACCCCTCTCCCTTAAATAATACCTCAAGTTGGAGAACTTTTCCCCATCTTCACTAGTAATGGAGATGGTAAAACTTTTTTGCATTTTTGGGAGTATGTTTCAAAACCATGTGTTGATAATATTGTTAAGCTGAAATGCATATATCAGAATGGCAATGGTGCCAGGAACTGCTTTTGGCCAGGCCCATGTTTCTTAGTATATGCGACGGGAGGCATGTGCAATTAATGATGTTGGCAAAAGGAGCACTGTAGAAAGAGCACACAAAATGAGAGGTTTGATGGTTTCTGCAAAGTACCGTGCCCATCTTTTCATGCAGAAAATGAGTAAACCATTACTCTACATATGATTGGAGCATAACATAACACTTTTTGATGGGGTTTGTCAGAGAGCGTTCAGAAGAAGCTGTATATTAGGAGATAAATTTCATCACACAGGGGGGAAAAAAAATATGTCTAAGGGTAGATAGGAAAAAGATAGGAAGCATTTTCGTGCCATTTGAGGGGTGGATTTTTAAGTGTAAATGAGAGCCAAATCCATTTTATGGAGAATTTTCTCACTGTTCATCTATATCAGGATATCCAACTATGGTGTAATTGTTGAAAAGTATTTTTGGCCAGAAACTTTTTCTCAGGAGCTGTAGCTTGTGTGACTTCCTTTTTCACCTGTACGATTGTATTCTTGAGCTAAAATCATCCTTATTTGCCTTCAGATTTAGTTTTGAGACTGAGAGAATGATTGGCAGCCTGATACCCAGATCTCGATGTGCCTTCTCGGTAGGACTTCTGTGTGTAACAGCACCTGGTCAAGGTTTAGCTGTGTGCTGGCCAGACTGCTCACCAAAAAGACTCAGCAGAAGTTGTCTTCTACCTATTCAGAGGAAAAGACAGATGAGTGTAGCTCTTTTACCGAGCTATGCCTTTGCTATTAGCCCTCCCCTCTCTCACACTCCCTCCTTCTCCTCTTTCTGGTACTAACATATCTGAACACTGCTTTTTATTCACGAGGGCAGTTGGCATTTGTTGAAGTGTTGTTGTTGGGGTTTTTTGTTTTCTTTTTTTTACTTCTTTGGTGTCACGCATCTTCATGTTACACTTGTCTAGTGGTAGTTTCTTCATAACCTTTGCTATCTGTACTGGGATGAACCACTTCTGGCCTCAAATACTTTATATTTCTTTTTGGAAAACTAAGTGAGAAAATGAAAGTACTGAAAAGTCTTGGTTTTTGTTTAGGATTGGGATGAGGCTTTCCACAAACCTGTGCTTCAATTTTGTCACTTTAAAAATGGAATAAAGCCCTACATATCAAAGGCATTGTAAATACATTTAAAATTGGTAATAAATTTGATGAGTTCTAATTAATTGTCTTAAGATATATTAATAGTCTAAAAACTGTATAAAATACTTGCTTGATTATTTTCTTTCCCTAAAAGATGGATTGAGCTTTTATCCTCCGACCTCCATGTAGCATGGTCATAGTTCATGGCAAGGCTGGAAACAATTTTGTCTTAATTTTAATTGGCTTAATTTTGTGATACATGTTGCTATTTTTCTCCAATTCCAANCTATTTCTCCTCTTCTGGAGAGTACAGTGTAGCTTACGGCTTAATTTTGTGATATATGTTGCTATTTTTCTCCAATTCCAAATACTTCTGTTTCTAGAAGTTTTTTGGACTTCAATAATGAGTGACATGATCAAACTGAAGTCATCCAATAAAAGCAGATCTTAAGTGTATGGAAGTCAAGATATTACCTCTAACTGCTCAGTTCTGCTCCTCCTCATCTCCCCAGAACTTACAGGTGGTCTCCAAAGGACTTTTCTTAGTGTGTCTCCAATCCTTTGGGGGCAGAAACAGAGAAACAGTGAGTTTATTCCCTGGGTAGTTATATAGGAACACGCCCAACCTATCCTAAGGCAGGTGTTTCGTAGGTGACCAAAATCTTTATAGAATCTTCTATCTTGCTTGGAAAATATGAGAGGAAAAGCCTTGCTAGTTTTTGTATCAAATAAAACACATGAAGTAAATATGTAAAAATAAAACAAACCAAACTTCAAGAGTCTCCATAAAATCACAGAAGAAGGCAAGCAATAAATGTGTGTGTTCACCTTGGGCAATAAACAGTGTGACACTGTATTGTCCATCACGTCAGCCGCCTCCAAGGAAAGGCTCTGTGCGGCACTGGCAGCTGAACGCCGGCACTTGGAAACCGAGTGAACCCTTAGCACCAGGCCTGTGTTTGTACATAACACTGAAACAGCTGGTTTGGATTTTAAAAATTCTGTTTTTATTAGAACACTGACTCTTGTTTATCGTTATTGATTTTATTGGGTTATTATTGACTGACTGCACCCCATGGGCCTATTAGTGAAGTGCTAGTAAAGCATTAAAGGAAGACTTAGGCTTTTCTGTGCTTTGTACTTACAACATTTGCTTTTATCGGTGATTTTTAGCCAGCTGCCTAACTACAAACATGGGTAGTCTCACCCACCGGAGATGTAAAGGGGGGAGAGAAAGGAAGGAATTTTCTATTTATTTTTTTTTTTTTTTTCAACCTACAGAAGGGAAACAAAACCACCAATTTTTTTAAGGTTATTTATTGTTTTGTTGGACTAATTTTGATTGTCTGGGAAATGTTTGCATCTTTCTCATCTTGCTAAGATTTCTGGCTAATATTAGAAATAGACCAAACTCATCCATCTTACTCACAAAATAATAATAAAAAGGATCCGCATTAACTTTTATATGCTACTTGATCTTTCTGAGTGGAAAGTGCAATTTATTTTCTTATTAATAAGAATCAAATGATACATGATACTCAGTGAAATCCAGATGAGAGTTGGGTGAACTCTGGTTGTATGTTAAAGTCTAAAGGCCATCTAAATGAAATTTTAGGTATCATTGATTAATCTCTTCTAAGATAGTGCATCTTCCCATAACACTATAATCTCCTGATGGTCCTGCCTGATCCAAATAATCTTTCACCTTTCCCTTCGGTATTTTTTTCCTCTTTTTTGCTCTGTAGAAATGAAATTGTCATCATAGGGGAAACCTTGTCTATGTTTACAAGTATCTAGAGGGTGAGTTGAAGGAGGATGGAGCCAACCTCTTCTCAATGGTTTCCAGTGATAGGACGAGGGGCAACGGGTGCAAGTGGGAACATAAGAGGTGTCATTCAAATTTCTTTCTGGTGAGGGTGACAGAGTACTGGAACAGGCTGCCTGGGGAGGTCATAGAATCACCTTCCCTGGAGGTTTCCAAGCCCTGCCTGGATGCAGTCCTGAGTGATGTGCTTTGGGCAAACTGCTTTAGCAGGGGAGTGGGACTAGGTGATCTCTAGAGGTCTTTTCCAACTCTGACAATTCTGTGATTCTGTGATCATTTTCCATATAGCCCAGTTCAGTGTTATGGGCTGGCCTCAAACTGTAGCAGTATCAGTGCAAAGGCTGCTAAGCAAATGGTCAAAGCCATTATCTTGCTTGCAGAGATTGACAAAATACTAGGAATGGCCAAGACAATTAGAGGAAATGCTATGAATGTTGGCGAAGGAGAGGTGTCGCAGAAGTGACAGCCCACTGGGCAGTGAGAATGCCGAGCATTTGTTCCTTTTTGCATTGGGAGAAAAGGGAGAGGTGAAGAGCAACATGGGCAACAATGTGAGGGGGTTTCAACAAATAACTTCAATAGCTGTAGAGAAGAGGGACAGGCTGAGGGAGCTGGGGTCGGTCAGCTTGGAGAAGAGGAGGCTCCGGGGAGACCTCAGAGCAGCCTTACAGGACCTGAAGGAAGGCTAGGGAGGGTCTGTTTACAAAGGATTGCAGGGACAGGACGAAGGGCAATGGCTTCAAGACGGAGAAGAGCAGATTTAGATTGGATATTAGGAATAGGCTCTTTACTGTGAGAGTGGTGGACCACTGGAACAGGTTGCCCAAGGAGGTGATTGAGGTCCCTTTCCCTGGGGATATTCAAAGGGAGGCTTGATAAAGCTCTGGGTGCCCTGGTCTAGTTGGGGTTGTTCCTGCTGACTGTGGGGAGGTCAGACTAGATGACCCTAGAGGTCCCTTCCGGACTTGACCATTCTATGATAAGAGGGAGAAGCGTCCTGGCGCTTCTCAGAGCACTGTGAATGACCATACTCCAAATAGAAGCAAGAAGAATTTAAATGTCCCCTAAAACTGCAAACAGACAAGCAGATGGGGGTGGAAAAGAGGTCTCGGGTCCCCCTTTCCTGTTAGTGGTAGCCTGTTGCTGCTCCTGACTACTAGAAATATGATGTAGAGGTTAATAATGGGATAAAAATAAGAGGGACTCCTGCTCCTCTGCAAGAACAAGAAAGAAGTCCCCACAACTTAATTATGAAAGTAATATTTTTCTGTCAAACCTACTGCTGTGAGTAGTAATGGCTTGCCCCGAAAGCTGTCATAAAGCAAAAATGTTGACAAAGAGGTTCCTTGTACAGTGTAACGTCGAACTGTACTAATAGGCAAACTTTACTCTTTTTGAGTGGTACGTTTTTGAGGGAATGATAAGAAAATAGCATCTGGCATGGGAAATACAGCTAGCCATGGGTGAGCCATAGCAATGGTCCGATGTCCGTCAGTTTTAAAACTACTGCATCTTAAACAGGTTTATTGAATTGTCTCTCCCAGGAGGCAGGTAAAGAAGTAACCAAATTGATATTTGTATTTACTCACCTTTGCTGTGGACCCAGAGGGTGGAAAGGATGGTGGCATCACAACAGACAAGTGATGCTGAAAATCACCTAGGGCTCCTAACTATAGGCAGAAGAAAAACATACATTATAACTGCAAATCAAAAGTAAGTTTGGGGTTTTTTT